>CM034243.1:4925859-5147994 GCA_019916065.1 Vitellaria paradoxa
ACAGCTGACAAGCTTGGCCTCGCTCCAACCTCCCTCATCCTATCCACCATTTCCAACACCCGTGAACCCATTTCTGCATTCAAAAAAGCCCGCATAAGAGAATCGAGAACAGAGAAATCGGACTCATACTTATGGTGCTCTCTCCACATAATCTCCACCACCTCCTGACTCCTACAAAGCCCAATTCTAGCAACCACCCACGACAGCAAATCTTGCGCCAGATAACGTAATCCCTCAGCCGCCAAAAGATGCGCCGCCAAGCAACACGATCGCATTGTCTCCTCTGAATCATCTCTAAACGCGAATTTGAAAAATGCAAATGCAATTTGCCGGTTTTCAAAAAAAGTCATGATCTTTACAAGAAAAAAGGGGCAAAATTTCTGAGAAAAGCCTTTCAAAACATGGCCTTTCTGTTCCTTGATCATCTTAGCTAATCCAACAACAATTCTTCGCCGTTCGTTCGAATTGATTAAAGCAATTGAAGAATTTGACAACTCGCGACACGGAGAGGGTGAAAACTGTTCGAGAAAATCAAAACTTCGATCAACAGAATAAGACGAAGTGAAACACGAGCTATAACAAAAATGCGTGAGTCGAGATTTCAGGGTTTTGGGGGGCAGAGTGAGAGTACAAGCGGCTAGGGTTTGTGGAGAGTGTGAAGCAGAGAGAGAGTAGACAAGTGGGGGTGAGCAGCACACCTTAAGAGTGTTACGCAACCGGCGCACAGTAGCAGACATCCGAAGGTTCCACCGCGAAAATGTTTCCCGGCGAAGGCGGCTGCGGTGGTCGGAGTCAGAGGAAGCAGCCAGGCACGAGCTGTTCGGAGAGAACGGAATGGAAGACGTCACCGGGTTGAGGGGCCCTGAAAAATAGAATTTGGGAGAGACATGGGCCTAACCGAAGTGGGCCTTCTTCTTGTGGGCTTTAGCGAAGTGTAGCGAATTGGACTGCAACAACTTCCTAAGGCCCCTTACAACGAACGCTGGGTTTGTTTGGTAACACAAAAGGCAGATAAAATTTTTTGGTTTAAAAAAATGAACTAATTTATGAAAATCGGTATACTGTGTAATTTGAGAAAAAATATAACAATTTTCATTTTTTGAAAGACAGCCAAACGTTGAAATTATTGTCCAAAATAAATTTTGGTAAAATATTTTTCCATGCAAATAAACTAATTTACCATGTAAAACATTTTACTGCTCAACAAACGGAGTCTAAGGTTGAGTTGGGAAAGCGAAAAAAAAAAAAAAAAAAACCTAATTTTTTAATATTTAGTAACTAGCTGTTAAAAGGTGAGACTTTTTGTGTTTACGAAGGGAAAATTTTAATTTTTTTAGTAATTAAATTAATTTTTTTATTTTTTGTTAATTTCATATTTTTGTCCTCAATAAGTTAAAAATGTAAAAAAATAAATATAATCATTTTAAAAAAGGTAAAAACCTAAGGGGTCATTTGGTTTGTTTTTCTATTTTTTGTTTTTTGTTTTCTGTTTTGAGCTCATTTTTCATTTTAAATTGCCAATAAATTTAATTTTCTTTATTTTTTCAGTAACTTTATGCATGCGATTCATATTTAGACTAAAATACTAAACATTCATACCAAATAAATATTTAAATAATATATAAATTTATTTTATACTATCAAAATTAATTTTTTGTTTAATAAATTTTAAACATGTTATTTAGACTAAATTACTGCACAGTCATATTAAAAAAAATAAACACAATAATATATAAACTTATTTTAAACTACCAAGATTTATTAATTTTTTTTAATAACTTTTAGGCATGTCAACATTCCTTCAAAAAAAAAAAAAAAATTCACATTGTCGTGGTCTAAAGAAGAAGAAGGATGTCAGATTTTAGTATTCAAAATAAAATTATATATTATTAGGTTTATGAATAATTTTTTTATGAAAGTTCGAAATTATAAAAGTCTATTTTTAGAATGTAAAAATCTAACTGCAAAAAGTTTAAAATAATTTTGGCTTTTAACTTTATATTTAAAGAGAAATACATTTTTCTTAAAATAAAATAAAAAAAAAAAACAAGGAAAAGAAAATTCCAAGGAAAACCAAAAAAGAAAAAAAAGTAAGAGAGAAAATACAAATAAATAAAGTATACTTCTTTTATTATTATTTTCTTGTCTTTTTCTCTCCAAATTTATTAACCCCAAGGAAAAGGAAAAAAAAATTATATCCCCTGTACCATTTTTTTCTCTCTCTACTCCGTTTGGTTAAAAAAAAATTACAAAAAATTCTATAAACCTCTGTTAACTTTATATCATATCAACTTTTTTCTTTCATTGCACGCATTACGAACTCTCAATTTATCTTACTTTTTTCTCTCTAAACTCACACTAAATAACCAAATAAGAGAATTTATTTTTTTTTAATTATATAAATTAGTATAAATTTATAAAAATTATAATATCGTTGTTTATGATATGAGTAAAAAATTTTAATTTTATTAATATTTATAAAAATTTGTAAAATTTTAGAATACTCCAAACATTATATGTACAGTGTTTCTCTCCAAAATCAGTAACTAAAGAAGTCTCTCTCTCTATCTCTCTCGCGCACCCCCTCGCTTTGTTTAGTTTGAAGACGAAACAAGGAAAAAAACTCCAGAGAACGAAAAGCAAGAGAGAGAGAATAAAAGAACATAAATGAATTATACTCCCTCTGCCATTTATCTTCTTTTCGTTTCTTTCCAAACTTAAGGCTTTGTTTGGCTTAAAAAACATTTTACTCTTTTTTTTTTTTAAATATTTTTGTCTTATATAACCCTCTAGTCAAAATTAAATTGTCACTTTCAAACGTATTACTCACGCTTAAAAAAAAGACTCAAAAAAAAAATTAAAATTTTCGTTACTTTTTCATCAAAATGTATAACTTCTACTTCTACCAAGTAAATATAAATCGGTCAATTTTTTTATTTTTATAAATTTAATTAACATGCTTAAAATTAAAAAAATTTTAAAAATTAAATTTTAATAAAAATAAATATAAAAAATAAAAAATCAACTTCTACGTAATTAAATTAACTTTTTAATAACCTCAAAAAAAAAATAAAAAGTTAGATTTATCTCTTTTGTCATTCTTTTCTCTCTCCAAACTTAAAGCTGCCTTTACCTCACCAATTTTCACCAAAATAATAATAATAATAGTTAAATAAATAAACACTTTTATCAATTTTCTCTCCCCTTACCAAATACAAAATAAATATGTTTTCAGTTTTTACCCCCTCGATTTTATTTTTAATTTTTATCAACTTATCTTAACTATCACAAATTTTTACCAAATAGTTATCACTCAGCTCAAATAACACGCGTTACAATTCAATACAAAATTAATAATTTCTTTATTGCCAAACACCCCCCTTAATAACCAGACGAGAATAACCAAAAAGTCACCTTCCTCTCCCCCTCCTTCTCCTCCTCCCCCACCCCCGGAACCCCAAAACTAACCAACATCACCACCGCCCTATTTTACATAGCATTCCAATAATTTCTTTTAAGAAAAATTATCAAAAATACATTTAATTTACTAAAAATTTTTAAAAAATATTTATTTGGTATTTTATTCTACAAATTAAGAACCCACGCATTATTTCACTTTTGTTGCTACAAATGCACCCTAAATACACTCCACTTTTATAATTCCCCCCTCAATCTCCACTCACAATAACTAATAAATAATAATTTTTAAAATGTGAAAGTTTAAAAATAAATTACATTTGATATATATATATATATATATATATATATATATGTATGTATATTTTACACAGGCATTTCCGATCACATTAACAACGAATGAAACATCCCCCCTCTTGTTTCACTAAAAAGAGAATGAGAAGGGGGCATTCATCTTCCTGACATCCAGATCCAACAAATGAATCTCTTTTATATATATATATATATATCTATTTTTTAATTCTTGATTCTGGGTAAACAGCTATTTCCAAGATTTTTTTTCCCCCCAATGGACAGAAATAACTTGTTAAGAATTACAAGTAATTGCCATAAGGGGCAATTCATCAATCAAACCCCTCAAATTTTGCAAAATTGTCTGATGGGCCACCAACTAGTTGAATTGCCTCAATTAATTCTTTTTTTTTTTTCTCTCTGCACAAACAAGAGTTCATGGAAAATTAATCAGACTGATGGGTCTTCTTTTTTCTTCTTTCTTTTCTTTAATTTCTAAGCCACTGCAACTGTGCTGGTCCTAACAGCCTTTCTGGGGGTAGAAGCAGATGATGGTTGTTTCTTTGAGTTGGATTCACTGTTTGTTGTTGTTGTTGCTGTTGTTTGTCTGAGGGATCTCTTCCATCTCCTTTCTTTTGCTTCATCTATCTCAATCTGCTCCTCCCTGCACTCCTGGCTGCAAAATGGAGTGTTCCCTCTGCAATTTTCCCAAAATACCCCTCATCAGAATCTCATCACAAGCAATTCTTCATATTGTTATTCCATATATTTGACCAATTTAGCATTCAAACCTTAATATATATATATATATATATATATATATATATATATATATATATTAAAAAAAAAAGTTGGGATTTGTAAAGCAAAGCTAACCTGTACATGAAGATGTCACTGTTGTGACCAAGTGGCTTCTGGCAAAGAAAGCAAGCTTCAAGAAAATGGGATTGGTGGCTGTTTACTTCAGGCCTCATGGCGGTTGTGGTGGTGGTGGTGGTGGTGGTGGAGATTGCAAATATGAGCCTGGTGTGCAGATGAGAAAGTGAGAGAGGCAGAGAGAGTTTGATTGTGAGAACGGGGAAAGGGACTCTGTTTTTATACAGTGAGGGGAAGACCGAAGGGCTAAGCTAAGAGGGGAGTTATAGATCAAGTACAGCGTGGAGCAGAGGAGTCGCTGTTCTCTGCCAATCAGCTCCCTTTTCTAAGTCTGAGCTTTGACTTTTCTTTAGAAAGTCATTGATTTTATTGGCAAAAGAGCCGATAGACGAGATGTATAAAATGGTCTGCGGAGCTCTTGATAATTTGGTTGGGAGTCTAATCAAAACACTTCATGTAACCACGGGCCTTTCTCCTGAATCCGGGGTTGAATCTAGTGGCCGGTACGTTCTTGTATCGGTGGGGTGTTTGGTTAGTAAAAATTTGGTCAAAAAATATAGTAAAAATATAAAAATTTGATGTAAAAGTGATTTATGATAAAATTTAATAGAAAGAAAATATAAAAAATTAATAAAAATTAATGAGTTTTTTTTGATTTGCCGACCAAACACGCCCTTTGTCCCCCTAACTTAAAGTTGTTTAATTGTGACACTATTTTTAGTTTTGCCCCCACATTATTTCGATCCTCCTTACTTGGGCTCTTGCAAATTAAAATTACAAACCTACCAAATGTCCGGCAAATTGCTCGTGAACAAATTTGTTAAAAGTTTGTTTATATTAATTTAATAATTGAGCATGATTGAGCAAAATTTTTCAATCTCAATAAACAAATAAATTAAAATCAAGTGAGAATGAAATAACAATCAAATAAATTCGTTCCATGCGTAGAATTAATGTATTTCTGTTCTTAGAACAATTCCAAAATATTATCTGTTCGAAATTAGAAGGGAGGATGAACTTTCCGACTAAACTAGACACGTGAGGATTTTGTAACGTACGTACAGGGCATCTAATCTAAAGGTAAAATTCAAATTCAATACATTTATATTGCCTGTACCTATTTTAAGACAAATAACATTTAATCACAATGTACTTTAATTGTTGTTCCTTATCCCCAATTAATAATTAATTGAAAATTACTTTAAAATATATGCTTATATAGCTTATAACCTTCTCATGTCATTGATTTACTAGTCTTTAAAACCCAACAATTTTAGGATTATTTAATGGTTTGATTTTTCTAGTCTTTAATCCCCATGCTCTCGCTTATACATAAATTTAGATCATATACTCATTCAAAAGTTAGGATCTACTTAATTATTAATATGAGGTAAAAAAATTAGGTTAGCTTCTATTCAATGAATTACATTTGTGATAAAAATTTGAGATGAGAGAAGGAATTTTTATTATTATTATTGAATTTTGCATAAAGATATTTCATACTATTTATTATTATTGAATTTCATCATTTTAATGATTAATTTCAATCAAATATTTAAGCATTACATTTTATCTGAATAAATTACATTTAACACATATGTATTTTATTTCATATTTTACTTTGACTGTTGTACTTTAAATCGTTCTACTTTGTTTTATACTTTAATCTCGTTTCATTTTGCCTCACAGTGATAAATGAAAAAATGTTTAGTGTTTATTTTATATATGAACACATGGTATTTATTATCACAATTTTGAAGATAAATTAAAAAATAAAAATAGATTATTAAAGTACATTCAGCAAAATAAAATGATTTTAAGTGCAGAAGTTAAAATAGAATTAAGAATAAGATAAAAAAATGATAAATTTGATTTTTTTTTCTTCAATTAAGAGTGTATTTAGTGCACAGAAAAACGTTGAAAATTTCAGAAAATCTTTAAAATTATTCACTTTTTATTTTATTATACAAATTATGAATTCACAAATAATTTCTAATTATCTCACTTTTTTTGTCATTTAAACGTCCTCTAAATAAATATATAATTTATTCCACAAGTATTATTAACTCCTGAGATCAAATTAATGAATTATGATACAAGGTTCCACCGTTTTACTAGATTGGAACTAATGTTGAGTTGTGGAATTCACAAAATTATTGGGGCGAAATGAACAATTTCCAAAACTTGTCAAAAGCAAAAGAAAAATAAATAAATAAATAAAATAAAATCCGAAATTACAATCGTACCACTTGTGAGCAATAAAATACCAACGAATCCAAGAGACTGACGAGTGAGATCAGGAGCCAGGATGCCACTCCCGTAATTTTTTACTACGGAAAGGGTAATATTATAATTTAAGTAGGACCCAGCAGGGTTCCCCCACACCTCACGACCCTCTCTAGAATCTCATGGTCCACTGTTGTCCCTTTTTTTTAATCATTCTACAATCGTCGCTGAGTCACGTGGGGCCCACAACATTAAGGAATACGAACCCAGAGGGCCCACATTCCACGTCTGTACATGGGGGTTCTGTTCTCGAGGCCTTTGTCTCCTCTGCCCGCAGACGCCCGCAGACGCTGCCCGTGATTCTCGGGCAGAAGCTTTTACACGTGCGTCCTTGTCAGTGCACCAGCGAATCACCTAAGAATTGCCCTCTAAGGCTACGTGGCTATCAATAAAGAAAAGCGTCGTTCCTCGTTCTACGTTCTCGGAGACCTCACTGTTCCCAAAGTCAACAAGATCGACGGCGGAGATCGTGCGAAGTGTGATGGCAACGAGTGGGCCTCAATTATTGGAGACTCCCCACTTGCCTTCGCACGTGGGATTGTTTGGACATGGACACGGCTCCTTATAAGGAAAATTCCATTTCGAGGTGGATTATAAAATAAAAGTTATTTGGATGGATAAAAAATTTTGAAACCGGTGAAAAATACTAATGTTATTTGGTTTATTTTTTTATTTTTATTTTTTATTTTTAATTTGAGCACATTTGTCATATTACACATTTGAAAATAAGAAAAAATAATTAAAATGCATTTGGTCACTTGTGTTTTTAAAATTTATTTTTTAAAAAACAAAAAATAAGTTGATACATGAAATGAAAAATGGTAAAAAGTTACTTGAGCATTTTAATCCAAAATAAAAAAAATCTTAAAATAAGGAAAACAAAGTATTTTTTATTTCCTTGTTTTCGAATTTTTAAAACATAAACCTCATAAAACAGAAAATCAAATCAAATATCACCTAAAAAACTCTAAAAGTTATTCATTATTTTCTCACTATAACGAATTACGAACCAATAATTTATTTCATTTTATCTTATTTTATCTTAATTTTATAACTTTAAACGCACACCGAAATAATATTTCATAAAAAATAATTTTTCCTATAACATTTAGCTAACTATAGTTATTAATATTTAAAATTTACCCTCTACACCTTTTTTTTTTAATGTTTGCTATGATTAAATTTGTGCTACTTACCAAAAATAAATAAATAAATAAATTTTATGTTAATTTTGCCATTAATGTTAAATGAAAGTAGTATTGTTGCATGAACAAATGATATGATATGTCACGTTTACTTTTTTAGACTATATATGCATTGTCCAAAACACCTTTGAGACTTTTGAAGATTAAAAAAAATTGTGTAAAAGAAATAATTCGTAATATTTTTAATTTATTTTATTTATATCAATTTAGAGATGAAACTAATTTATAATTTGAAAAGATAAAAGACTTTTTTTTTAATTGTTTTAAGATCTCAATAGCATTTAAAAAAAGGTAAAAAAATACATCTATATGTATATTACAAATGAGTTCAGTCTTTTAATGCGACATGTGTATGTGGGACACTCGATGGAGGAGAGAGCGAGAGTGAGAGAGAGAGGGGGCAGCTAAGGGAGAGAGAGAGCGTGGGGGCAACGGTTTGGGAGGTGAATGACGAGAGAGATAAGGGAGGGTTGGGGGGTTATTGACATTTCTCTCTTTTTTTTTCTTTCCCGAGAGGTGGCCTGGGACGAGAGAGAGGGGGAGGGTTGGGGGAGTGAATGAAGAGAGAGAGGGGGAAGGGTTAAGGGCCACTGACATTCCTCTTTTTTTGTTTTTTTTTTTTTTTTTTGAGGGGTGGTCTAGCATAACTCAATTTGGTATATAAATTGGTACACATAAATTAGAATAATTAATTTATTATATAATAAATAATAATATATTTTAAATTTAAAATAAATAATAATTAATTTTTAACTGTTGAATTATTTTTTATTTTTCACTTTAGTTGTTTTTTCGACCACTTTATATAAAAATACACTCTTATTTTTCCTCTCCATTTTTGAATAAATATTAGACAAAGTTAACTAAGTTTTTTTTATTTTACAAAAAATAATATTTAAAGTTTAATTTTAATGTACTTAAATTATTAAAAATTAAAAATAATATTCTTTTGATTTATTTTGTTGATTTGATAGTTGTGTCGTGACATGGGGAGGGGGTGTCTCCTATTTATTGAAAAAGTAAGTTTTAATTAATTTAGTGCTATAAAAAATAAATAATATATTTTTACTATAAAAAATAAAAATAAATTTTTTTCATTGTTTTTTAAGGTAAATTAAAAAATTAGCATATTTATTCTTAAATTTAATATATTTTCAACCATTTGTTATCTTTTCGATCACTTTACATAAAAATAATACTCTCTTATTTTCCTTTTCGCTTTAGATTTTTTTAGAAATGTTTTTAAAAGTAATATTCTTTTGATTTATTTTGTTGATTTAACCGTTATGTACGTGACATATGAAGAGACAGATGTTGAGTAGAATAGTATTCTTTTTTTTTTTCTCGAGATAAGAAGTGGGTGCCAAACGAAAATCGTTGATACATTCACTTTGATACATTCATTGACAGATTTTAAATAAGTAGTAAATAAATAAAAATAATTAATTTTAAATACCTTCACTTTGAAATTGGCATATTTTTAAATCATTGAATTTATTTAATAGTTATAATTATTTTTTTCTCCCCACCATGTTACTCTTCACATATTTTTTTATAATTTTTTTTAAATGTGATTACAAAATTATTTTATATGAATTATTTTTCTTTTCCTCCCAATTTTAGTTATCTTTTCAATTACTTAATATGAAAAGTATACTTTAAGTTTTAGACGTGTTAATCACATTCATAAAAAAATTAAAAAATTTATTAAAAGTTAGTATACTTAAAAACTACAAAATTAAAAAAAAAATCTTATAACAAAATTAAAAGATAAGCGATCCGTGCTTTGCACGGGTATTTACTAGCGAATGCCCATGCAAAGCCTGAACACCCATCGCCTAATTTAGTCTTAAAATTTTTTAAGCTTTTTTTCTCTTTTTTTACTAAAAATTATTTTTTTTTAAATTTATAATTTTTAGATATATTAATCGCATTTAAAAAATTAAAAATTCATATCTATTTAAGTAAAAATTATCTATTTAGATAAAAAATGAATGAAAAAGGTAATATTTTTATTTTTTAACTTTAATTAATTAATTTATTTTTATTATTTATTAAAATAATGCAATAATATATACTACATATATTTATGTTTTTAACTTTAATTAATTAATTTATTTTTCAGATTCTTCCAAACTTTAATTAAACAAGTCAAATTATGCTTTCGTGCCATTGGTACGGACAATACCTACTCTAGTATAATTTGTCTATGCGACAATACCGTACTCCATTTAACATTGATTATCGAAAAGATGAAAGAGTTTAATTACAATAAATATTACATAATAAGAGGTGTGAGTGTAAATTACAAATATTGAGAGTATTTTTCTAATAATTAATTAAATAATTGAGAGAATGTAATTGTAATATACCCAAAATACTTTCGATTATTTTTTTAAATAAATCAACTTTTTGGACTAAAATTTTATATTTTAATGAATTAAAAATATGAAATTTTATATATATGAATTTTTATAACATTTTGGTTACATTTTAGTATAAAAACCACTTTACACCTAGTTTGATTAAAATTCATACATTTAAGATTTTATATTTTAAATTCATTAAAATAAAAAAATTTTTAAATAATATTCTTTCACTCTGCCTTTTTCTAGTGTTTGGTCATGATTAAATTTGGCTGGATAGACCAATTAAATGGTAAGCTCGTGATTACCTCTCTCTTTTTCCTTACCTACAATTGAAATCCGATCCAATTTTAGCACGTGTAGAATAAAAATTCCCTTGATTACACAAACAGAGTGTTAAAAAAAGAATTTTCAAGCTGGGAGTTTTTAAAATTGGAGTTTAATAATAAGTTTGAAAATTTTTATAAGCATGTGGAATCGAGCCAAAGCATGTTGGCCTGAGGCCGGGATACTCAACACCAGGTCCAATTTTTTAATGAAAATAAGGAAGTCTACTTGATACAATAAAGTCAATTAGTTATACATATACATACATGCATACAAACAAACAAAAGAGTAACAAGACAAATGATCAAGTTGATAGAAAAAGTAGTGGCTAGCAAAAGATGATCCCACGTAAATTGAAGACGACTCTAATATTTTACTTGCTTTGATGTGTCTCTAGCCATCAAACTAATTGAACAACCATGTGTTACAATTAAGGTGATGCTCAGGTACTCAATTACCTTATAGATGTCAAAGGAGGTGCTTCTCATTTCCAGAATTCCATTTATAATAATAATAATAATAATAATAAATAAACAAACAAAAGAAATAAAATTCTTGAAAGAGAGAATCTATTCAAAGATGATGGTGTATATCAATTCCCACATTCAACCCAGCAACCACCCAAACGAAACAACTCAAACAAAAAGATCCTGTCACTGGGGACAGACTTCCCAAATGCGAAGTGAAATGAACCCCCCCCCCCCCAAAAAAAAAAGGTTGAGACAATTATTGAATCAAGAAGGAACATAGAGAGAGAGAGAAGCTAGCCTGAGAGAGCAGAGTTGAGGGCGCTATGAACATCCACTCCAATCTGGGCTTCAGCTTTCTC
Organism: Vitellaria paradoxa; assembly: GCA_019916065.1. Taxonomy (NCBI): domain Eukaryota; kingdom Viridiplantae; phylum Streptophyta; class Magnoliopsida; order Ericales; family Sapotaceae; genus Vitellaria; species Vitellaria paradoxa. Next base: position 4,937,457 of record CM034243.1, read on the forward strand.
CAGGTCAGTGGTGGCCGAGCTCAATTTCTGGGTGAATTCCGCCAGACCCTTCTGGACCAGGGCTGGGTCGATTTGATCAACTGGCACGGCCTCCACAGCGATTATATCCGTGTAAGAGTTTGTGTGGATGAACGCAAACCCGCTGCTGATAAAATACTTCTTCACTTCATTCCCTTCGTGCACTGACATGACCCCGGGTTTCAGCTCTGCAATTGTTGCTACGTGCCCTGGAAGAACACCCATCTGTCCGGTTGTGGCCGGAATTATGACCATGTCAACCTGCAAGATCACACATCTGAAAAGTAAGATAGATGATGACCAAGCATACTTGGTGTTCATACTGCAAAATTTTAATGAATTTTCAATAAGATATGACTCAAAAGGGTAATCTAACAGTTAACAAGAAGCAAGCTCTTCAAGAATGACCGCTCAGGTGGACTCTAACCTGAGTTCCAAACCTTTTACTTTATTCTTCTCGATAGTTTTGATTTAGTTTTAAGCCCTTGGGGGTTTTGTACATAGATGGCATCCCTTGATGCCTCCTACAATCTTTTCACTTAATCAAAAATAAAAAGTTCATTTGTATTTTCAGAGAAAGTGGCCGTAAGATATCACAAGGTTGTTCCTTGATAGACAACAAACATATTAAGATTTAAGAGTCGCACTACTATTAGTCTTCAATAAATGGAAAAAGATCTTTAGTAGAAAGGGAACCCATAAAGACATTATATAGGAGGTCAGTTCCTTTATAGTAGAGAGTCAGTCCATTTCGCTTTACAAAGCCAAAGAGTATATATTAAATCACTGGCCTAAAGAAGCTAACAACAATGTTTACATCTCTTTCCATGGTGAATGTCACAATCAACTCTCTGTGGATAAAATGAATAGTGTCCTGTCAGAAAAGGCATTTTACAATAAATCAGAAGTGCCAGTAACAGCTACAAGTCACATTATGACAGGCGGCAACGAAGCATCTTTGGTATGTTGCTCAAATTAAATGAATTATGTACCTCCATATGAGATCCAAGAAACATTCGCAACAGATTTCAATTAGAGTTGCTAGTTTAGACAAATTATATTCAGATTACAATAATAGTGTTCTGTCAAAACAAGCATTTCGATTACAGTTGCTAGTTTATTGCCTCCTCTTTTTTCCCTGATGACAACCTAAATTTATTAACAACAAGCATCAAGGGGATACGACGTGCTTACATCAAAAGAGAGAACAAAAACAAAAGCTTTACAAATAATTACCTCTCAGGCTCCCTATATAAAACAATAAACCATTTATAGTTGGGTTGGAACCCCATGACCATATATATAAAAGACTCACAAAACAAGATTTCCACTGATATGTAGCTTTCACTCTTTCAAAAAATTGCCTATTTTCTCCCTCCAAATTAACTGCATTAAACACATCAGAGCAGATTCCCAAGAATGCCTACTCAACTCTCAACCCCAAACCCAGCACTGCATCAACTTAATCACCTTATTGCAAAGACCCCAAAAACACCCAAGACAAGCACACAACTCACTAGCCCACCTACAATGACAAGAAGACGGTCCACTGCTTTCACACCTCCCTTGCACATGCAAGACCAATAAATAAAATGTGCCTCCTCGATATCAAATTATCCCCCGCAACAATGTTGTCATGTGCTGCAATGATGCCATCCAACCAAAAAAAAAAAAAAATACAACTTTGGATGGAGCTTTAGATCTTCACACTTCTCTCAAGGAGAAGCACCCGTGCATGCCACCTTGTAAAGCATGAAAATAAGACCAAGACTTCAAATTTCTAGATTTGGACTTTCCTGCTTCATCTTGTCTTCTTCCTTACTGCTGGCCAAGTTCTATAGAAAACTATATCAAAAACCTTCACATCCTCAATCCCCAATTCTGAAATGTAGACCCGAAAGGCACATCCCAAAAGACATTGTCTCCCTCTGCCTGCATACATGTCAGCCCTGCATCCTTGTCCTCGCAGTCACACACACATAAACTCCACATCCTCAACACCCCCCCCCCCCAAAAAAAAAAATTCTGAAACATAGACCCAAAAGGCACAATCCCAAAAGACCTTGTCTCCCTCTGTCTGCATACATGTCACCCTGCATCCTTGTGCCTCACATAAGGGAACACCACCTGCAGCGCCTCTTCTCCACACCACTTATGTTTCCAAATTTCATTTGAAAACCCATGTCATATACTAGCTAAGACATCCCACTTACCATAAACAATCTTTCACAACCCATGTCAGACCACACTTGAAACATATGTTATCACCCCCTTATCTGGTCAAATTGATACATCATTAGCCTTGTATGCTTACCGTTAAGCACAACTATAACATGCTCAACACTACTTATCAATTCTCACTCCAAAAAAAAGACAATAATTCATCAAAAGATTAAAAAATCCAAAGCCTTCGACAGGCATTAAGACCTTAATAACACCATAGATTTAGAGACTCCCATTTATCCACTAAATTTTTAGACATTTTTTTTCAATCATATATTTATATGCTGTTTATCCACATTTGAAACAATAAAAAATAAAAAGCTAACAATATCCCAAACATCACTAATTCAATCATAACAGTCTAATCAATGGGGCGAAGGTATGGGTGCTCAAAGATATACCCTAACAGTAATAGATATGGGTTAGAGACTACCATTTATCCACTAAATTTTTAGACATTTTTTTTTCAATCATATACTTACATGCTATTTATCTACATTTGAAACAATAAAAAATAAAAAGCTAACATAACACAAACATCACTAATTCATCATAAAAGTCTCAAAATATAAAGGTATGGGTACTCAAAGATATACGCTAACTAGTAATAGATACAGGGTTAGAGACTCCCGTTATCCACTAAATTTTACACCATTTTTTTTTTTCAATCATATACTTATATGCTATTTATCCACATTTGAAACAATAAAAAATAAAAGCTAACATAACACAAACATTACTAATTCATCATAAAAGTCTAATCATAATGCAAATAAAAAATACCTAATGGATATCGGTAAGGAAGATCTTACCCATACCCTGCCCATTCCCATCATAAGGACGAGTATGGAATTTATTTAAATGAGTAGGGTTGCAAAATGAACCAAGCTACTCGAGATTCGCTCGAGTTCGATTTGAAACACAAACAAGCTGAACCTGAATCACAATTTTAATACTATTGAACTCAATCAAAGTTTAACTCGATGAACTAATATTCGATAAATATAGTGTAAATTGTCAAACTATTCGAGCTCGATTCAAAATCACTCAAGTTCAACTTGAAATATTATCAAGCTAAACATGAACCATTTTTTAAGCTCAATTAAACTTAATAAGACTAATTCAAACAACTCATTATTCAGCTTGGTTCATTTACACTCTTATAAACGGGTTTAGGCAAGTTGGGGGGAGGATATAACCTTTTAAAAGTGGGTCAGGGTTAGCCGTTAAAAACCCTGAACCCACCATGATTAAATAGTAAAAGTACAAAAATACCTTTAATGCATGATAATGATACAAAAATACTATCTAATATATATAATTTAGTTTGGATTACACCCACTCTTCCATTTCTGCCTCAAAAGAAATGGACAGACTGGGAATAAGTTACTTTAAACTTGACAGGTTGGAAAAAATAAACTATCAAGAGGTTTGAGGTGAGTTTTCCTATTAAAGTTAGGGTAGGATTGAGCATAATCCGGCCTAGATCCGCCTTGTTGCCATTCCTAACCATAAATCATCAATCAGTGCATCCTTTAAGCACACGACCAATAGAGAAAAAAAAAAAAAAAACACACACACACACACACACACACTGAGGAGTCACATAGAGAATAGAGAGAGATTAGAGAGAAATAAGGAAGTCAAAATATCTTGGGAAGTCACTAATAAAATATCATATTTGTATCAATTAAAGTTAATATTGAATTTTTTTACCCCCTAATCTTGCCAAATGATAAGCAAAACACAAACGCGTTCAAGGCAATTTAGAAATATTTTTTTTTTTTGGGTAATTAATAGTTATTTGGATTAACAGGGAATTTAGAAAATATTCACTCCCAAAGACAAAGTCATTCAACAAAATGTTTAAACAAAATGTATTCAAAAGGCACTAAAAACGAACGAAGTGGCACCATAAAATCAACAAGGTTTAGAGACCAACTATTCACCCCTCAAGGTGCATGCACGACACACATGAGCAAAGCCAACATTGAGAAAAGTAAACGTTAAATTACCAAGAAAAAAGGGGACATAGAGAGAGAAAGGAAGTTGACAGATGTTGGGAAATAGATAATAACAAGGAATAATAATTCTATTCAATTAAAATTACAAAAATCTTTTTGCCCCCCTTTTGGCTAGTAGAAAGAGTGCCACAGCAGAGTATCAAGTTTGGTAAATGATTATCCTTAAATATAGGACCACTACGACATTAATAGAAAAGGAAACTAAGGCCTAAGGATACCTAAAATAGCAATGGTGATCGGTTGGTTATGAAAATCTCTTGGGGATAGGGTACAATACCAGTGGAATAATGCTTCTAGGGATTTTAGGTGCAAATATATATACAAGTATGAGAATTAGTTTGACTTTAAAAATTGGGCAAACTCGTTCGATTTTCAACATAAAAGGTATTGAAGGCCTAACTAGTGAGCTATTATTAACAGTTTTAACGGTCAATTTGACGACCACTAGGTAAGAAACTATAGGACCCACCTAGACTTCCCTATGAATTAACCCCAAAGATAAGCTTGCAAGCATGATACAAAGCGACAAACGTTTCAAAGAAATTCTTTAAAATTCAACCCCTGATATGTTAGACAAGGACATTATTAATATCAATATTATCAGAACCAGAGCAACCGGTTCAACAATTCAATTAAGAACTAGCTAATTGGGAAGGTTGATTCACAAACATGGATCAAAGGGCCAAAATAACGAACATGCGGTAAGAATCCATGCTCTGTGACTGTTCTTTACACCAAAATAAAGAAGAATTGAGGCCGCTTAGATCCAACTTGTGCACTACGTGGCGTTGATAGCATCTTACTATTTGACCAATACCTCTTTTGCTTATTTGCCTCTCCATCTATTATATTTATATATATAACTTCTTTAAAATATAAAGAAATCAAATTATATTTAAGTTTACAACGCCATTGAAAACAACAAACCGTTAACCAACAATTAAAAAAAAAAAAAAAGGATGAATAAATGCTGCATAGACTCAAACTCAGCGCACTGTGTGGCGTTGATAGCATACTTAGCATTGGACCAAAACCTCTTTTGCTTATTTGTCTCTCTATCAATTATCTATTACAATTTCAAAATATAAATAAATAGATTATATTTAATTTTATAACCACGATTGAACCAAGGAACCGTGAACCAAACTTCCACCGGTTTAATGTCTGGTTCAGTTTCTAATAATTATGATTTAATTTTACAGGCTACCAGCTCTTTAGTTTTACTATGATTACGGCTTAAAAGATTAAGAAACAATGATCCCCTCTGAGAACTAAACTATTCTAGATCTAAATCAAACCACATAAAATGACCCAAAAAACATAACCCATTGGTGACCCTTATAGTTCATATACAAAATTACTAAAATAATATTGTCGCTAACACATAATAAAAAGAGGTCATAAAATCTGTCCAGCAGTGTACTAAACAAAATAATAAAAGCAAAACTCAATTGACCCTACACATAATAACACAAAGTCTAGTTGTACTGCATGTGAAATTCTTGATTTTATTCATCATTTGTACCACTTTGCATTAGATTCTAATGTAGTACAGATGATGAATAACATGAGCCAACTACCTTAGCACGTAATGTCTGTTGATAGTTATATCATAGGATTGGAATCAAACCACAAATGCCCCACCTGCATCTGGATGGGGAGGAGTCATTAGGGAAAGGAAAGGGTATGCCCATTGTGTACTTTATTATATCTTGATTTACAAAGAAAACATAAAAGTACTACTTGTCAGAGATAGAGAAAAAGGGAAAGGGAGAAAAAGGAGAGGGGGTTTGGAATTCAGCTACAATAACAAAATGTGCTTTTCAAAAATGTATTCAACAAGCAGTCTTCTGGTTTCTCCACTATGAAACCACCAAAAAAAAAAATGTAAAAGAAAATTTTCTTCTAAATCTATTAGTTGACCAGCTTGCTTAATAGAGTAATAGACCCACTCTACTTTGCCCTAATACTGTCAAATGCTTTCTCCACTATGTGAAAGAAGATTCTTGTTTCTCAACTCAATAAAATCTTAGTCCAAATTAGTTACCGTCGGCTCTATGAATGCTTTTTCTCAATTCATTTCTATCAAGGTTATGTTTTCTGATAATTCATTAGAAATTAAGTCTTTCATAATTTCGGTCCATGTAATCTAAAGCTTATACTGTTGTTTAAAAAATAAATAAATAATAATAATAATAATAATTGATTGTTGTATTTCCTCTCCCACTTCAACTGCCACCATTGAGGCTACTTATCTCTTATTCAATGTTTCACCATCTTGTCACATATCGTAATGAACCATGACTAAATGAGTAATCAAAATCCTAAAACAGCCAATACTATGGTGGGTAACAATCCCAAGGCCTTTAAATTACCATTCTAAACAATGGCAACAGGATGTCAACAGGATAGGTATGGCTTTTCCCTTTCCCATCCCCATCCCCGTTTACCTGTCAAACATAATAACAACTATAAATTATATTATATATATATATATAATATATATAATAAATATTATAAATTATTATAAATATTATATACATTAAATATATATTATATATACATATTAAATAAATATTAAACATATACATAAATTAACAAATAAGTTTTTAAATAAGTCCAGAGCCGGTAAAGACTGTCATAGTCATTCTTGTTCAGAAACACTCAGAGCCGGTAAAGACTGTCATAGTCATTCTTGTTCAGAAACACCTTAAAATAGTCATACTTGTCCCCGTTATTACTATCCCATACCCTCCCCGAACGGGTGGGTGAAGTGGGTATCCAAGTTAGGGTAATTTTGACATCCCTGACTCAGCAATCTAAAAAACCTCATCGCATGCAGAGAGGAATGAGCCAGGAGTATACCATCATTAACGAAAAAATGAAAATTAAACATCTAACAATGTACTTAATTACAAAAAAAAAAAAAGGAATAATAATGAAATAGTTAACTGCAAACCAAACAGATGATAAACAGAACCAGATGAACGAAGATCGAAACGGGGATCGTTGACGACAGTAAGTGAAAAAACAGTAAATCGAAGCAAAACCCACATAAAATTAATTAAAAAAATCCAAAAGGGTTTCCGCGATTGACCTCTTTGGTGGCAAGCTCCGACGCGTAGGGAAGGACGAAGTTGACAGTGAGCTTGGAAGGGATTGAAGACGGGGTCGGAGGGCGGGGGCGTCATGAAGGCGAGAGGGGTCTTGGGCGGCTCGATATTGGGGACCACTTTCCTCCACGCCTCCACGAACGTCTCATCGGCAGCAGGAGCCGCCGGGAGGTCAGTGGAGAAGGGCCGAGCCCGGGCGGCCGCGGCGGATCGGGACAGAAGGCGAGCAGGTGACTTGGCGGAACATGCCGGCTGAGTGGAGGTCGAATCGCTCGGCTAGCAGGGTCGGAGTCGGAGAGACGGCAACGGGAAGAGTATATCTATTAAAGGAAGAGATGGACTTTTGGCTTTTATGTATGGGTCTACTTGCAGCATTTAGGCCTCGGTGGTGTTGAAGATGAAGGTCCTAAACAAGTTTAAAAAAAATAAACAAAAAAAAAATAATAAATAAATAAAATTAGTAAAAAAAAATGACACATCATAAATATTTGATTGAAAATAAGTTACTTTATTTTAAAATTTTCAGAAAAATTTAAAATTCCAACCAGAGCCTTGGTTTCACAAACGCTGGATAAAAATTAGCTCCTAGCTCTTTATTTTTTTATTTTTAATAATTAAAATTATCTAGTTATATTTTACATTTATTTTAAATTATAAAGAATAAAAATATTAAATTAAAAAAATTAGCTATCAAAAATTAATTTTTTTTTCTAAACTAAGCCTTAAGGAAATATTAATATTTTAATTTATTTAGGACTGGTTTGCAAGTATAATTTTTTAAAACTTTTAGTAATTTTTTAACAAAAAAAATATTTGGTGTAACTTCTTATACTTTTAGTAAAATTTAAAATTTTTAGTAATTTTTAGTGTTTGATGAAAAATTTTGAGAAATTTTTAAGAATTTTTGTTATTTGGTAAAAAAGCTAAAAAAAATTTTGAACAACTTTTAGAGTATTACCAAACGTCAAAAGAATAAAAATTATTACAAATTTATCTTTTTTTTTAATTTCAAACATACCCTTAGAAAAATATAGTAATTAAAAAATCATTTTTTTGAAGTTCAAAGCGCTAACTCGAGAGATAGAGCAAGCTTTTAACCTTAGGCCCCGCTTGAATGTAGGGAAAGTTGGCGTCAATTTTTTTACGAGTAGGTCCCATCCTTTGCCATGATTTGACTTGCAAAACTTCTCCCCTCCCAAATTTCACTTTCCCTCCCTAATTTCACTTTCTCTCCCGCGCGGGTGTTATCCTAGATAATTTTTGGGCGAGCATCGACCCTAGGCGAAATTTATCCGAGGAGGAATGACTATTATTTGGTGTTTTTAGCTCTATTTAATTTGATCAAAATAAATATAATGTTAGTAAAAAATAATAAATAGGCCAACAAGTCAAAATAAACATAATTAAAAATAAAATTAAATAATAACCAACCATTCAAAAGTACATATTTAAAAAAAATTGTTTAAATAAATTTATAAAAAATTAAATTTTCAATGAAATAAATAATATAACTTCAAATTGACCAAAAATAATTAAATGGAGTGAGTTTTACAATTTAATATTTAATTTAATAGGTAATCAAGTTTTGGACACCACAAGGGTAAAAGAGTCATTTGACTAATTTTTCATCATTCACCCACTCTTATTTATAAAATATCAAAACTAGTCAAAATTTATTCCCCTCCACAAACATCACATCAATGTGGATCAACCTTCTAAAAATAATACCCCCTCTTATCTTATACCCCTCTAAAACTTATCCCCTTTAATTTTTAGTATCATCCAATCAGACCCTTACAGTAAGTAATAAAATATTAGTTAGGAGAGAAAAGAAGATAAACATATAATAATAATAATAATAATTTTTTTCTTGATAGTTTAAGAGTTAAAAATAAAATAATTTTAATTTTTATTGTTTGTGAGCTAAGAAAAAATACGAAAAAAAAATAAAGTGTATAATTATTTTACATTAGATTATTTTAGAAGTTAAAGGGTTATTAATTTATTCAAGCGTAAGATATATTTGTAATTTGTTTATTCTTTATTTTGGGGCTGTTAGAAGAAAAAAAATTGGTAAAAAATTACAGTAAAATAGAAAGATGTGATATAAAGGTGATATGTGTTAAAATTTTACTGGAAGAAAATACAAAAAGTAATTACAATTTTGTGACTTTTAATAAATTTTGGCCAGCCAAACAAGGCCTTTATTAACAAACATATCATTTTAAAAGTTTCATTAATTCATTTTCTAACCTCTTTATTTTTGCTCGCTTTCGGAAGGATGAATATTTTAAATTTAACATTCATTTTGCTTCCCTTTTTTCACCTATTTTCTTTTATTTCTTACAAAACTCACAAGTAAAAGAAAATTTCTAAAATATCTTCTCTTTCCTTCTTTTTTTTTTTTTTTTTTTTCATTTCACCTCCATTCAAACATGCTATTAGTTATTGCTCGTTTTGTTGTCAATGTCGAGTAGGTGTGGAATAAAAATAGGAGATAGTTATTGCTCGTTTTGTTGTCAATGTCGAGTAGGTGTGGAATAAAAATAGGAGAAAGAATTAATATGAAAATAAGACGAAAAAGTGTGAAAATAACAATAAATAATCAAACTAATCTCGGTTTTTTAAAATCAAAAAATACTATGGGATTAGAATGAGGTTAACTAAACCTTTTTTGCAATCTGTTGGGAATGGAAAGAACAAATAGAATACCAATAGTAATTTATAGTTTTATTACAAAATTAATATTAACTCAATTTTTTAAAATTAACATTAATTAAAAAAAAAAACTTAAACATAAGAAGTCTATAAGAATTGGATCTAAACATCTTCTTTTTTTTTTTTTTTTTTTTTTTGTGTGAAATAAGCTGCATCCACTCTTTGCCCAATTTAATACTTTTGTAAATAATAATGGACTTTATAAATAATAAAATATAATAATAATTATGTTTTCTTAGTGTGACAGAAAACGTCCACGTAATAAACATTCAAGCGCTGTTAACAAACTCTAATTGAATTAATAAAATATTAAAAGTGTTTTCATCAATTTAATATCTGGATCGATTGATTATAATTTTTTCTATTCACCAAATACATCATTATCAGGGTTTTTGAGCCCACAAAAACTTCGAAAATTGTCACGTTCTTAAACTCCAAAAAATTTCAAAATTTGTTGGAATGGACCAAAATGGTGCGTTCCAACGGATTTTATTAGATTTTAAAAAAAAAAATTGATCCGACATTTGTATAAAAAGTTACAGAAAACTCCAAAAATTTTTAAAATTCTCCACTAAAATTTTATCACGTGTCACTTTATATAATTTTTAACAACTTTATATCAAATCAAACATAAAAATTTAACAATTATTTTACAATAATTTTTTACACTTTAAAACTCCAACAAAATTTCACTTTTTGAAAACTTCTGATTTTTTTTGTTGCAAACACGCCCTATCACTCCCCAACTCTTAGCTTTGACAACTCTATTGTTAGTGCTTTGTGCCTCATTTAGGTTTAGTTTGGAAAGAAAGTTAGTAAGTTTATTTTTAGTTAGCTAGTAGTTAGCTAAAATAAGTTTGTTAAATTTGTGTTTGGGAAGGAAAAAAAAGTGATTTTTTTTAAGATGGAAATGTAGTTTTTGTTAATTCGACATTTTTAACCTTAAAAGTTTAAAAACAATTAAAATGTAAAAAGGTAAAAAATTGACTAAACACTATTAAAGTTTAAAAAAAGCCAACTAGTAACCGGTTTCCCAAACAGACCCTTAATAAAATATTGAATTCACCCTAATCACTTGTTCAAGTCTCTCGGTGACACTAGAAACGGAAATGGGGCATGTTCGGTACCCAGTGCACCGGACTATGCTCCACTGCAAACATGATCCGTTGGATTTCCATGGAAAAAAATGTAACGGCTGCTAGTTAATTTTTTTTTTTTTTCTTTCTTCCATTCTCTACCATTGAGCTTCTCTCTCACGTTAGATTTTATTAGTATTTAAAATTATTTTTTAATAATAATTTTATTAATATAAATTTGAATATTTTTTGGAAAATTAAAAATAATAACAAATAATAGACTAATAACTAAAAATAAAAAAAAAATTAAAAAATTGACCTATCATTAAACGAATTGCGTACAAATAAATTTTATTTTATTTTATTTTATATGGACTCTCATATTTAAAAAATTTTTTATGTGTTCAATTTTTTTTTGTTAAAAATTTTTAAACATCAAAAATCACACCCTCATATTTTGTACACAACTCGTCTGATGAAAGACAAATTCACTATATCTTTCTTTATTTTGAATTACTACTTTATTATTTTTTTAAATATTTAAATTTATATTAATAAAAATTTATTATTTAAAAAATAATTTTAAGAAAAAAATTAATAGCTGTTAGATTTTTTTTTTATAAAAATTCAACAACTCAAATTTACACTAACTCCCATCCCTAGAAACTTACCAAGTGGTTAACTTTAAAATCTAAAAGATTAATCGAGGTGTGTTTCAACACATATAAATTTTACCCAAACAACAAAGTAAAAAAAAAAAAAAAAAAAAAAAAAAAAACTTTAACTCACTGAACTCATTAAACTAGATTGTCTAAAATTATGATCATTGTTCATTTAAATAATTTTTAAATTATGCAGGAAGGACTATTTTTTTCAATTTGTTTTATAGAGGTCGTATTTGGAGTTTTAAAGACAAAAAATTAAAAATTATTGTAAAAATAATGCGTGATAAAATAATTTATTTCATTTATTTATTTTGAATTAGTAACAATAATTTCTCCAATAAAATTTATATGTTTGGTTGTCAAAAAATAATAAAAAAAAAAGTTGACTATTTTTTTTATCTGACATCACTTCAAAAGTCACTAATTTTTTTAATCTTTTATCAAATTATTAAAAGGTTATTAAAAATTATTAAAAATTTTTATTAATAATTAAAAATTACTAAAAATTATTAGATATTTCAATCATTTATCAAACACACAATAAATTTTAATTATTAAAATTTGTTAAAAATTACGCTTTTTTTCCCTCAACCAAAAGAGTTTTTTATGAAAATATTTCTCAAACTATCCCTCTTTTTTTATTTAGTTCTCAAACTATCAAATGCACCTATTATATCCTCAAATTATCAAATTTTGTTCTATTTGATCCGAACATTAACTCCATCCATTAAAGTTAACGGAAAAATTGTTATGTGTAGGTTACATGACCTTTTTGACCCTGTCTTAAGGCATAATGGTCAAATCATATTTATTTATTTTTATGAAATAATAATTTATAAATTATTTTGATTATATTATTATTTAAAATAATTTAATTTAGTAAAAAGAATATATTAAATATAATTTAATTATATTATTTGTTAAATATAATTTAATAAGATATATTTTATATTAAATTATTTAACTAAATAAGTTTAAATTATTTAATTATATTATTCATTAAAAATAATTTAATAAATATATTCTATGTTAAATTAATTAATTAAATCAATAATTGATTGAATTAATTATATTATTTGTTAAAAATAATTTAATAAGATATATTCAATATTAAATTAATTAATTAAATTAATTAATTAAATCAATTATTGATTAATTTAATTATACTATTTATTAAAAGTAATTTATTAAAATATATTCCATATTAAAATATATCTTAGTTAGATTGTATTAATTATTAAATAAAATAGTTTTAGTTTAGTAAATATTTGAATAAAATATTTTTTATTTTAATATGATGCAACAAAAATGAACAAAACGTTAAAATTGATGAATGGTTAAAATAGAAAAAAAAAGAGTGAAAACACTTTTTTTGTTTATGTTTTTTTGTTTAAGTTTTCATTTTTGTTAAATTTGTTTTGATTTTTTAAAATTAATCAATTATTGATTTATTTAATTAATTTAATATTGAATATTTTTATTAAATTACTTTTATTAAATAATGAATTAAATTAGTCAATAAATGATTTAATTAATTAATTTAATATTGAATATATTTTATTAAATTACTTTTATTAAATAATATAATTAAATTAATCAATAATTGATTTAATTAATTAATTTAACATGGAATATAACTTATTAAATTATTTTTAATAAATAATATAATTAAATCAATTAAATCAATCAATTATTGATTTAATTAATTAATTTGTTATAGGGTATATTTCATTAAATACTTACCAAAAAAAAAGTATATTTCATTAAATTATTTTTAATCAATAATATAATTAAATAATTTATTAAATTATATTTAATAAATTAAATTAATAATATAACTGATTTTGTTAAATAATTTAATATAAAATATACTTTATTAAATTATATTAAAAAATAATATAATTAAATTATGTTTAATATATTTTATTTTTACTGAATTAAAATATTTTTAATAAATAATATAATTAAAATAATTTATAAATTATCATTTTATAAAAATAAATAAATATGGTTTAACAATTATATTTTAGATAGGGTCAAAAAAAGTCAAATGATAATTTTCCGTTAGCTTTAACAGATGAAGTTAATGTTCGGATTAAATAGAACAAAAATTTGATAGTTTAAGGATGTAATAGATGTATTTGATAGTTTGAAGATCAAATAAAAAAAGAGAGATAGTTTGAAAGATATTTCTATAAAAAACTTCAACCAAAATGCACACATAAATAAATTGGTAAATTCCGAATTTGTGGCACGTGTCAAGAACTTTAACTGACAGCTTGGGTCTGAGTGCCCAACACAGTAGACGGTCTCTTTCCATTGCGCTTTCGTGTGCGTTTCTAAGAAGTCGACGAGGACGACTTATTGAGGGCTCTTTTATATTTTCGTCTGCTTCTTCAGATTCTCCCTCTCTACCTCTCTCTAAAGCTCTATCTTTCTCTCTCTAGAAATCTTGAAATGGGTTCGAGCAGCAGTCACATGGGTCGACGCTCATCTGAGTCCAGACCCAATCGCGCCTGGCGCATGCTCGCTTCTCTCCTCTGTGGTTCCTCTCCTTCTGAACCCCCCTCTAAGGTATTGCTTGCATATACTTGTGTATGTACAGGGATGCAATTGTTAAAAGAAACCCTTTTTTTTGTTTATTTACTTGATGAATATGTGTTTTAACTTAGCTTTATGTTGGAAGTTTGAGATTGATTAGGTTATAGTTCTCTGAATACAATTCATGAGGCAAGCCATGTGTTAGGAAAGTCTTCATTCGGTCCCCCCCCCTTTTTTCGTTTTAATATTGGTGGGACCTCTTTGTTGACGATCATCTGCACCCAATTTTTGATTTACTTTATTTGATTGGTCGTCGGCCTTCCCATAAATTCTTTATTGATTTTTCCTTTTTGTGTTATGTAATTTGTATTACTCTGTTAAAAAGGATTGAGGCGAGTTTTTTTTTTTTTGGGGGGGGGGGGGGGAGGTGGGGGGATGATGTTACGATCCCATAGGCATATGTAGTATACAAGTGTAAAATTAAGTACAGAACTTTGGCACCTTCCTATTGTAACATTTTGATTATGAAGTCAACAAACTTCAACAAAAGAGCCACCAGTTCTGACAGGTTTCTAATACTCTGAAGTATGAAACTCGAGAAACTTGTAATAAGTCAGCTATTTCTGTTGTGACATGAAATTCTCCATTGTTGTGTATTTGAATGAAAACTGTGATAATAAGCTAATTTTGAAGTTGAAATTGAAATGGTTTGCCATATTTTTCCACAGATCGAAGGATCCCGTGATAAATCCCCAATAAATTCTGTAGAAAATTTAGCTCCTGTGAGTTATGAATCGCATAGCTCCTGGACAGAATCATCTTCAATCCTTGGTTCAGAAAGTGAGTTTAATGATTCAAAAACTGAAGTTGGAACCTCATACGGAAGCAGTAACGGTTCCTCTGGGGATAATTCTGGTGATTGTGGTTTGAGAAATATTGATGCAGGTAACCCCAGTAAGTCTGTTTTGGAGAGCAAGGAATCAGTTTCTCATGAGGCAAGTGCTAATTGTAATTGCAAGGAAGCTATTTTAAACAAGAATGGTGATATGCCTAGTACTTCATATGAAGAACAGCCACACCTAGAGCCAGTTTTTGCGAATTCAAGGATTGGATTGGATGCAACTTCTAGGGCTGATAATTCAGCAAATACAACTGTGCCTTTGTTGTGTCCTGAATATGTAAATTCAAGCAGTGTGGCACAGGAGCATCCAGCTTGGCATTCTGTTGAAAATCATGAACATGCAGTCATGGGCCTGGATACTTCTGCTTCTGTGTCTCATTCTGTTTTTTCTGATTCTCTAACGAGCCTTCAGTTGTTTGGAGATGATACTGCTCGAGTGGCAATACCAGGATTACTCATGTCTGATAGTGATCAAGATCTGCATACTGGCAGTGTGCTTCATGTTGATGTGGTGAGTATCTCTTCCAACATTTTATCTAGTAGCGTTGCTGAAATAAGTAACCGTGAGGCAAGAAGGAACAGTAGAAGACTATTTTGGGATGCTTTATCAAGACGCAGCTTTAGAAGGCATAATGATTCCCCCGTTATAGTTTTCACAACAGGTCATGCTGATGGTATAGGGTCTCATGACAGATGGTTACTTGATTTGAGTGGTGATCTTCATTATGATGGAGTTGCCCGTGAGTTGGGATACTTGGGCACTGGAAGGCATCACAGAAATGAACGACGATGGGAATCAAGATTCGAGGTGTGTTTCCGATTTCTATTATAATTCCAAAATATCCCTGCAGAATATTTGTAATTTAACTTCTTGCTGGTCAGTTAAACTTATGAGTGAAAATATCTTCTTTGTGATGTTTATATGTTATCCCAAATAAAGAAAAAAAAAATCATGTTCAAAAGTTTCAAGGGATTCAGTTTCATTGATTTCTATCCAGAATTTGCTGCTCTGAGGCTTTGGAATTGAGTTCAGAGTAATAACATGCCAGAAGACCTTTTTACCTGTTGGGGATGTTTTTCTTCTCTGTTTAATCCCATGGAATTTCTTGACCTGGATGGATATGGCAATTGGCAATATTTATTATTTTTTGTTGTGCCATTAGGTTTTTGAGGGACTAAATGCTACACTTGAACCGTAGTTGTTAAAAAGCACACCTAGGCTTACCTTAGGCTATAATTAAGCACCTCACTCTATGCCTAGTCAAGCTTCTCAATCAGGCACACCTTTTGGTAGGCTCCTGGCTCAAGAAAGGCACACCATTCTTCAATAATGCTGTCATACATTTGCCTTATCTTCCTATTTTTCAATAGGATATGCCTTGTAGGCTATAGTCACAGTCTCATTATTGCAAATTTGCAAATTGGTGTTTCATTTGTGGAGATACCATTCAAAATTTTTCTCTTGATATGTCAATGAATTCACTGTTTTTTTTTTTTCCCTCCTCCTCCTCCTCCTTCTTCTTCTTTTAAATACCTGCTTTGCATATTTCAGCTTTCTTCTAGTTGCAAATTTATTCAATATTTATATCTTTCCACATAAACCTTGCTTCACAGGCTTGGCTCTTACGTTATGCCTTGCACATAGGCCCTAGGAGAACTTGTTACCGTTGCGTGCCTTCAACCTTAAACAGCTATAAGTGCTACTGACATTGTTTGTTCTGATTTCACTTGAATGTCTTTTTTGATGGTGGGGGATAACTTTGAAATTGTTGGAAGTTTGTGTGATTTATCAATATGATTTTAGAGCTTGTCCATGAATACCATGCTCACTGCTTCTCTGGGAAAAAAATTTCAATGGCAGCTATGCTGTCAACCTCCCTTCTCTCCTCTCAATAATCAGTATTTTTTTGATAACTAAATAAGTGAATTAATAAAAGGCATCAAGGGATTCTATTCAAATGCAAAAGTGACTTCAACTTATTCACTAATTACAAAACCATATGCTCGACCCAAAAAAAAAAAAATTGTTACTCCGGTCCCTCCCTTCAGAGCACCACCTATACAAAGTAGCCAAAAAAAAAAAACATGATTTTCAATCATCATCATCACCATCATTATCAAGACAAGAATTTTATTAACTCAGAGGAAGCTGACATTAAGAAAATGTTTATACAAAAGGCCCACTCTCACTAAGGTATGGTATATTTTTACAAAGCACGAAAAAGAAATCACATCCGGTTCTATACCCCCCCCCCCCAAAACCAACATGCTTTTCAATTACTGCTACAAAGTTATGTACTTCTATGCATTAGAACCACTTATGTGATCAACAATGAACTTGTTTTTCCCCTCCAATGGCAATAATTTCTTAGGGGTCCATTGTCACGTGTGGCACCCATTTTACATATGTTTCAAATCTCCATGGATTGATATTTTATTGGGTTTCACATTTTGAGTGTACATATTCTATCCCTTCGGTGTTATCTTGTTCTCCCAACGTCTTGGAAGCATTGAACTGGACAGTAGTTTCTGGTTAGTGAAATTGATGATTCTATTTGGTTATTATTTTTATAAATTTGTTTGGAACAGCTGTTTGTCTTTTTTGTTAGAGAGGTCAATATTCTTATTAAGTCTTTCACCATTGAAATTGGCTTGTTATCCAGATCTTGCAGTTCAGTAAAAGCATCCAATAATAAGGCAGAGTGCAATTATGCATTTAGTTGCCACTTAAATTCGCTTTGCCCCCCTTCTCTCTCTCTGTCTTTCCAAAGTGATCTCAATTGACTTATTTATTTCCTTGTTCTACTGTAATGGAAATGTTTTAGAGATTACACTCTTATTCTCTGGCATCTTGAGTATATTTCACAATATGCAGATGCCAGAAAGAATTCGAAATGGCCTAGATGAGGGAACTCGCCAAACCACTTTCTGTTCGTCAGGGCTCCACACTGATGGTACTTGCTCATGTGATTCATTTTTCGTAGGAGAAGAGTCCAGTACTCTTGCAAGTATTTCACGGATAGTGATGCTTGCTGAGGCTTTGTTTGAGGTAGATTCTCTTGAACATGTGACTTTCCCTGTTCTGCTTTTTATGGGAAATTTTATATTCAGATGGTAATCATTTGCTAAATTCAGTTGTTGCTCATCAACTCACTCTTTCATATACAAATATATAAGTATCACTTTTTCAGAAAATGAAACATAAACCGCTGGTATTGAGGTGGTTGATTTTACTCTTTTTTCTTATGTATATTAAAAGGAAGCCTTGCAGCAATGGTAAGGTTGTCCATTGCGTGATCTGAGGGTCATGAGTTCAAACCCCCTAGAAGCAGCCTCTCTGCAAGCAAGGGGTAAGGTTATGTATATTTGACCCTTCTGATGCCCCAAAGTAATTTTTTTTTTTTAACCCTCTGCATATTCAGTTATGGGCCCTACGGCAGCATTCAGTTATATATTAACTGGCAGGTTAACGAATTTACTTGCTGACGCCTGATTGAGATGTCCTCGTGTAAAACTCATACAATGTGTTTAAGATATTGATAATGCTAGTGGATGAATGGCAACGCTAGTCATTTAAAACACATGTGCGATGTATGCATTTTTTTCGGATCGATAGATCAAGGATATGTTTATGCGTATCTGTTCTCAAAGCATTTTAACTTATTCTTACCATTACTTCGTTTATAGATTATGTTAATGGTTCTTCTATCTAATCTCGTTTTATCTAACTTGTAGGTTTTGGATGACATTCACCTCCAACCTTTGTCTCTTTCATCTACACCTGCTCCAGAGAGTGTTGTAAATTCATTTCCTCTCAAAAATCACAAAAAATCTTTTGCAACTGAAAGTGGACCAAGTGATGAGGAACAGTAAGCCACTTCTCCCCTCTAATAGATGGAAAAGTTTATATTCTTGTATGTGTGTGTGGTGCAAGTTTTATCAGCTTACATGGTTAAGGTTTTCATGACCAAATTTTGGAGATAGGTAGATCAAGTCCATATAATAATAGTGCTAGTTTTTGAGTGTCATTTTTGGCTGAGATAGCATAATCTGTATCATGAGGCAACATAATCATGACGATATATGGAAAGGTTATGACTTTATTCAAACCTTGGAAATTGTTTGGAGAAGTGTACTTCATCTTGGTTATGTATTTAGAACGTTGAACAGGAGAATATACAAATAAGGTGGACAGCAGTTATGGGGTGTGGTTGGGAAGGAATAGAAGTCTCATATTCTATATGAAAGTAAAGATAGAAAGAAACAAATGAAACCAAAATTCCCCTCAGAGCGAATAAAGGAAACCACCATTGTGAAAGCACACCCCTTGTGGGATTGCTGAACTACCCAGACCTTCCTCTATAATTATGGCTCTCTCTTTTGACAAGGGACTTGTTTTGTGCCTCCGTGGATGTGTAAACTGAAGCTCCGTCATCCTCATGAATCCTAAGAAAACCCGGTGTTCATGCTTTAATCTGGGTATGAAAGATTTCTCTAGGGTGGATTTTCCTTAAGAAAATACCTAAACTTGAACTCTATTTCTTTACATGTTCGGATGCTCCCTCATATCAGTGAGGATTTTTGTTGTTTCTTTCCTGATGATTGGAAATAATAGAAAGGGGAGAATTTTGAGAAAGTATACTAGAAAAAAAAAAAAAAAAAAACCATAAAAAAGGGGAGGGGTTTGTCACTCATTCAACAAACGTTATTAAAAGATAACATTGAAACATCTAGGATTACTATTATCAAGTAATTGATTGATCCCAACATTATTGTGAATTCCTTTTCCTTTGCTCAAAAAATCTGCCTTGTCCTGATTTATGCATATCATCATATTAATATTGTGAAATTTTGCAAATTTGATTTGTATTTTTGAATTATATATATATATCATTATATGTTAGCAAACAAATGAGAATAAAAACTCCCAATATCTGTCTTGAAATTTGAAGTTTTGGATTTTAGAATTTCTAAAATTAAATATATTAAGGCATGAAAGTTTAACATATATGACGTTATATATATTTTTATTTTATTATATGATTTCAAGTTTTTTCCTCCAAACTTGCAATGTGCTTTGTGTATATGCAAATAATGGATGTGTATGTCCTTTAGGGTCCATTTGAATAGACGTGGATTTCAAATGAATGGATTGGAAGTGCAATATTTGCTGAATCTCCCTTGTCATTTGGATTTTTAAAGTGCAATATTTACAGAATCTGTTAAATTTAATCGGATTTATGCCCTTGCATGATTCCTAAAATAGGCGTGAATGTGCCCTTGTATGTTAATATAATGGCGAACTATTCAGCTTAAACTTGCATGTTGATAAATGGTAACTTGTTCAACAGGTGTAACATTTGTTTGGCTGAGTACGAAGAAGGGGAGAAAATAAGAGTGCTCCCTTGCCACCATGAATATCACATGTCATGCGTCGATAAATGGCTTAAAGAAATACAAGGGTATTTGAATTTCCATTTAACCATTATTTTCTTTGCTTTCGTTTTCATTAAGCATATTTTCAGTTCTCCCATAATTGAATTTGCTTGTTCTTTTGACTCTTCCGCTGCCGCCGCCTTCAGTATATGCCCACTCTGCAGGTGCAATGTTTGTGAGGGGGCTACCCAAGGTTCTACTTCGAACTCCGGAATTCCATCTCAGTGATTCAGTGTGTGTATATATTGATTGTTAGTATTGTGACTCGTTGAAATGCTTAGCTGCTAACTTGCTCCAAAATTTCGTTTTGGATCCGCATTTCGTATATGTACAATCTTAGCTTGCTTATAAATTTGAGAGTCTCTTTTAAGACTTTCACTCTGCAATTCAAGTGAATGGGTTTGGGGCTCTGTTTAGAAGATGATGTTGCTAGTTTAGAACCTTTCTTCAATATTGTCAAGGTTCCAAATTTTCAATGCTCTTGCGAGGGTTAGCTCACTTGATATCTTGTGTTTTCTCTTCAATAGCACTTGTTCGAGTTTTTTCAAGGTCAGTTGAATGTTTATTCGGCCGTTAATTCTAAGAATTAGTTGAGATTTGCACAAATAGGCTTTGGGCACCGGAATTATCAGAAAAAATTTCTAATGCCCTTGGGGCTTGTATGTTTACTGCTTTCCATCTTCCCTTTTGCTGTTTTAAGTACCATCTGGCATGCTTGGGAAGCGTGACTATGACTAAGAAGGGCATCTAATTTTTTTTAAGAAAATTACATGATGTGGAAATGACTTCACAGAACTAGCGAAAATTGTCTTGAAAAGTGACCTAGTTCAAGTTTTCTGAACCTGCAGATGGGGGTACTAAAAGGGTTATCATCATTGAATTGATGCTTTAGCATGTGATTTAAGAAAAGGTTCTGGGTTCAAACTAAAATTTAAGCATTTTGTGTACTACACTCGTATTTACCTTATGACAAAAACAAAAGCTGTGCATACAAAAAGAAGAGACCCACGTTCTACTTTTGGTTGGAGAGCATGCCAAGATGATATGGTCACATTATTAGCCCACAACGTCAGTTAGTTGGTTAGCTAGTCAGGGAATAAGTAGTTGTGAATACGTGGGTCCTTTTGTTTAGATGATGGTAGTTTTTTTTTCCCCACTACTTAGTATTTCTTGCATTGTTGTTCCTTTATTTTAGTAAGTCAGTTGTGAGTCAGTTATGAATGTAAAACCTATTAAATGGGCATTACAGAGAGGAAATGAATCAAGGAATTACATAGTTAAATCATCCCCACTCTCTGTTTCTCTTTCTATTCCCTTCTTAAATTCTACTTGTTATCATTTGGTATCAGACCCAGGTTGGTATCATGGATACCCGTGGTAAATCTAACAACGAGTTTCGTAATGAAGTAAGCGAAATTCTAGCCCGGCATGAATCAAGTTTCGACCAGCTAACTTCTAACATCAACCAAATCAATGCCGCGTTACAAACTGTAATGGCAGACCTGCAATCTCTTCGACTTTCTCGAAATTTCCATTCCACCGAAACCGAAACCAATCCTTTTGCTCCTGGGGAGTCATCACATCGTCCTGCCCAACTTGATAACTTCCGCTCTAGCACTGCCACAGATCGAAACAACCACCATTTGAAGTTATCATTTCCAATTTTTGATGGAGAAGACCCCACCGGATGGATCTACAAGGCGGAGCAGTACTTCGAATTCAAAGATATTGCACCCGTACAACAAGTGCAGCTTGCCTCTTTTCACTTGGAAGGAATCGCTCTTCAATGGCATCGCTGGTACAGAAAATTCAGAGGACCTGTTACATGGGAGGAATTCACGAAAGCTGTTTTACTACGATTTGGGCCAACCGACTATGATGATCCCTCTGAAGCACTCACCCGTTTGAAACAAGTTACTACGGTTGAAGCCTATCAAGAGGCCTTTGAGAAGTTGTCTCACAGGGTGGATGGCTTACCTGAGAATTTTCTCGTGGGGTGTTTTATTGCTGGTCTCAAAGATGAAATTCGTCTAGATGTCAAGGTCAAGCAACCGAAAACCCTATTCGACACAATTGGAGTAGCCCGATTAATTGAAGAACGCAACACCTTACAGAAAAAGGTTAGTCTTCCTCTTCGTTCGCATGCCCCTCAGCCTCCCGTTCGCAATCCATCAGCTGGCATCCTGGGCCCCTCTCCAACACAGCAAACTAATCCTTCTACAACCCCAATCCGTCGTCTCACTGGACAAGAAGCGAAAGAACGAAGAAACAAGGGGTTGTGCTATTATTGTGACGAGAAATATACTCCAGGTCATCGCTGCCAGCGACCTCAGATATTTATGATCGAAGATTCAGCCATTACCAACGATTCAGAGGTTGAAGAAGAGTCCAGTGAGCTTATCATAAGCGACCCTCTTCCAGAAATATCTTTCCACGCGATGTCAGGAACTAATCATCCTCAAACAATTCGAGTCCGCGGCAAGCTCAAGAACAGGGATATTACAATTTTAATTGATAGCGGAAGCACCCACAATTTCATTGATCGATCTATAGTGAACAAGTTAGGGTTGCCGGTAATCCATGATAAGGCTTTCCAAGTAATGGTTGCTAACGGAGAGAAAGTTGAATGTCTGGGACGTTGTTTAGCACTCACAATCACCATTCAAGGACACCCAATTCAAGCAGATTTTTACATTTTGCCTGTAGCAGCATGTCAGGCGGTTTTAGGGGTGCAGTGGCTCGAAACATTGGGCTCCATCGAAACCAATTACAAGCAGCTTACAATGACATTTAATCAAGCTGGCCGCACATGCACATTCCAAGGGTTGAAGCAAGTCGATCTTGAGGTATTGAAAGATAAAGAATTGTTTAACTTGACGGGTGTTGGTTTCCTTTTACAGATCACCCCCACTTTCAGTTCAACAACTTCAGTTTCCTTACCTAATGATCTTAGCAAAATAATTACCGAGTTCAAATTTGTATTTTCAACCCCAAAGAACTTGCCACCAACAAGAAGTCATGATCACCAAATACCATTGCAACCTAATCAAAGTCCAGTTAGCGTGCGTCCTTACCGTTATCCACACTACCAGAAGACCGAAATTGAGCGCATGGTCCGAGAGTTCCTTGACTTGGGAATAATTCGGCCAAGCACCAGTCCTTTTTCGTCACCGGTCCTCTTGGTTAAAAAAATGGATGGTTCATGGCGTTTTTGTGTCGACTATCGCGCCCTCAACAATATTACAGTGAAGGATAAATATCCAATTCCTGTCATCGACGAGCTGCTGGATGAATTACATGGAGCCCAGTATTACTCCAAATTGGATCTACGATCCGGTTACCACCAAATTCGAATGAAGGATGAAGACATTCACAAAACAGCCTTTCGCACTCACGAAGGACATTACGAGTTTGTTGTTATGCCGTTTGGATTGACGAACGCACCTTCCACTTTTCAAAGCCTCATGAACGACTTGTTCCGTCCGTATCTCAGGAAATTTGTTCTCGTCTTCTTTGACGATATCTTAGTATACAGCAAAACATGGGAAGATCACCTACTCCATATCCGCACAGTACTACTTGTTTTATCAACTAACCATTTGTATGCAAAGCAATCCAAATGCTGTTTTGGTGTTAAGCAGGTAGAATATCTCGGCCACTTGATCTCACAAGAAGGAGTCGCAGTTGATCCAACAAAGATTCAAGCTGTAAAACATTGGCCAGTTCCTACCTCAGCAAAAGGTGTCCGAGGCTTCCTGGGTTTAGCCGGTTACTACCGCAAGTTCATCCGTGGTTTTGGCAGTATTGCAGCTCCATTAACTCGGTTATTATCGAAGGAGGGTTTCCATTGGAATTCAGAAGCAGCTAAGGCATTTGAACAGCTAAAGCAGGCACTTACTACTTCTCCGGTTCTTAGTTTACCGGACTTCTCTCAACCATTCATAGTGGAATGTGATGCCTGCGGAATAGGAATCGGAGCCATTCTCACTCAATAAGGACGGCCAATAGCTTACTTTAGTGAGGCTCTCAAAGGCTCTGCTTTATCTCTGTCCACTTACGACAAAGAAATGCTGGCAATCGTGAAAGCAGTACGAAAATGGCGGCCATATCTTTTGGGAAAGCACTTCATAATTCAGACCGATCAACGAAGCCTGAGGTACCTCCTAGAGCAACGAATAACAACTCCCACACAAACTAGATGGCTGCCAAAATTGATGGGGTATGATTATGTTATCAACTATAAAAAAGGGATAGAGAATCAAGGCGCCGATGCTCTTTCCAGGGTGGCAGAGTTCGAATGTCAAGCTATTTCCTTGCCTGTACATGATTGGTGGACTACTCTTCAGCAGGAAGTTTTGGTTGATCCTTTTTACGATAAGCTAAGCAACCCCGAAACACTACTCAATCCGCACAATTACATAAAAAAAGATGGTGTTTGGTTTAAAAAAGGACGCCTCCTTTTAAGTCCTACCTCAACTCTAATTCCCTCTATATTGGCAGATTATCATTCTTCTGCAATTGGTGGGCATTTTGGATATCAAAAGACCTTGGGACGATTGCGTCCTAATTTTTCTTGGCCAGGATTGTGCACTACAGTGAAGAACTTTATTCGAAACTGCGATGTCTGCCAGCGATGCAAGTATGATCGCTCACCAGCTGCAGGGACTCTCCAACCTCTGCCGATTCCACAGAAAATTTGGACCGAGATCACAATGGATTTCATTGATGCATTGCCACCTTCTCAAGGTCATACAGTAGTCATGGTGGTCGTGGATCGCTTATCGAAGTATGCCCACTTTGTTCCAATGAAGCATCCCTACACTGCTCTGTCAGTTGCTAAGGCCTTTATCAATCAAATTGTTCGTTTACATGGAGTGCCTACGTCAATTGTTAGTGACCGTGACAGTGTTTTTCTCAGCAATTTCTGGAAGAATCTATTCCAATTACAAGGCACAAAATTATGCATGAGCTCTAGTTATCATCCCCAAACGGATGGGCAAACGGAAGTGCTCAATCGGACTTTGGAACAATATCTGCGATGTTTTGTTCATGAACAGCCCAAAAAGTGGCTCGAATGGCTTTCGTGGGCTGAATATAGTTACAATACGGCAATCCACTCTGGCACCAAAATGTCTCCATTTGAGGCTGTATATGGGCAACCTCCGCCTACGCTGTTTTCGTATGTACCAGGCACCTCTAATGTTCAGACAGTGGATGATTTCTTGCGTACTCGAGATGTTATTCTGCGAGACCTACGCCGGAATTTAGCCATTGCACAAAACAGAATGAAGGTTCAGGCCGACCACCATCGCCGGGAAATAGAGTTTGATATTGGGGATTATGTGTATTTGAAGTTGCAGCCTTATCGCCAGCAGACCGTTGTTTTTCGTCGCTCCTTGAAGCTGTCACCTCGCTACTATGGTCCATACAAAATTCTTGCCAAAATCGGACCAGTAGCTTACAAGTTAGACTTGCCTCCAGGCTCTCGCATACATGATGTTTTTCATGTAAGTCTTCTAAAAAAACAATTGGGTACTTTACCACATACTTCTCCACAGCTTCCACCAATTTCAGAAGATGCGGTCATTCTTCCTCAACCAGAAGCAATCTTGGATCGACGTGTTATTCGCAAGGGACATTACCGTCCAAGAGAAGAAGTTCTAGTCAAATGGGCAGGCACATCCCGCGAAGACGCAACTTGGGAAAATATGAGGAGGTTCTCTCGCACCTATCCAGGTTTCATCCTTGCGGACAAGGATAATTTTAGGGGGGAGGGATGATATGGTCACATTATTAGCCCACAACGTCAGTTAGTTGGTTAGCTAGTCAGGGAATAAGTAGTTGTGAATACGTGGGTCCTTTTGTTTAGATGATGGTAGTTTTTTTTTCCCCACTACTTAGTATTTCTTGCATTGTTGTTCCTTTATTTTAGTAAGTCAGTTGTGAGTCAGTTATGAATGTAAAACCTATTAAATGGGCATTAGAGAGGAAATGAATCAAGGAATTACATAGTTAAATCATCCCCACTCTCTGTTTCTCTTTCTATTCCCTTCTTAAATTCTACTTGTTATCACAAGAGTGCAGATGAAGAGAGAGAGAGAGAGAGAGAGAGAGAGATGTGAATTTTACCTGGGGATTGAAATCTGCAAGCACCATATACGTGGGTTTAAAAAAAGTGGGTGTGACTCAAATTGCATACAGATTGGTCACTATTATAAGAATTTCTCAGACCATTTTTAAACTCTGATATCTGATGCTTGCAGGTTTCAAATTCAAATCTCTCTTTCTCCCAAAAAAAAAAATAATAATAAAATAAAAATAAAAAAATAAAAAGATGATGGCGAATTGATTATTATGAAATCTCTCTTTCTCATAAATAAAAAAATAAATAAAAATATGATGGCGAACTGATTGGTATGAAATATCTCTTTCTCAAAAGAATAAAAAATAAATAAAAATTATGATGGCGAATTAGTTAGTATGAAATCTCTCTCAAACATAAAGAAAAAAATAAATAAAAATTATGATTGCGAAATGATTAGTATATAGGGAAAATTAGGGTAAAATGAATTTTTTGGTGAAATTTTTTATTTTCGTGGACCCAATTTGTAATGCTAGAACCGTGAACCTTAAAAGATTAAAATTCTAATCAAGTGAATTTTTAATATTTATCATAAAAAAAAAATTTTAAATGTCTTTAGGCATTCACTCTTATAGTCTCTCTTATACTCACTCCTCGCAAATCAGTCAAATTAACATCAAAGGCACAAAATCCTATTCTCTGCCTGTGTACATACTGTGTTTATATTTTTAATTATTTTTTATTTTATTAAAAAAATTTCAAATAGTAAATAATGAGTAATTATTAATTAAATATATTTAAATAGATAATAAGTAATTAAGGGGTATTTAAATAAAACAGATTAAAATCATAAAAATAATGAATAGTTAAAACGCAATTGAGGAATAAAAAAATAAAAGAGTAATATTACTTTAATAATTTATAAAAATTTAAAAATTACATATACACATTTTTAAAGTTATCAGTGGTTATTGTTGGTTAAAGAATATTAATAAAAAAAATAAATAAATGGTTGATCAAGTGGCTTCATAAATTTCATAGTTTCACCCATTATTCTTATTATTTTGTTATTATAATTGTATAGATATACACTTTGGCACAAAAGTAATTGCACGCTCCGTTAAGGGTAATCTGTGTCTTATTATTGTTTAGAAGATTGATGGGTGTTGGTTGAAGACATGAATTAGGCCTCGTTTGTCGTACTAACAAACTCTAAAAAACTCTATAAATCTCTAACAACTCATTTACTTTTAATTTTTCCTCCATCACAAATTTTAAAAAATTCTAATATTTCGCTAAAAAAATAAAAAAATCTGAAAGTAGGTTAACCGAATATATAAATTTTTTATACAATCATATTTTTCATGTCGAAAGTTTTCAAACGAGTACCATTGTCGCTATTTTTTGTGAATTTTTTTGTATCCGTGGGAGCAGTTTTCTAAATCCATTCTCACGATTTCCTACTTTTTAGAAAAAAAAAAAAAACACAAAAATTAACTCTAAATTACATTTTATCTCAATTTATCTTATTTTTTCTTACTCCAAACGAGCCTTAGTAGATGCTTGCATGTATATAGTGCCAATATATACACACACATATATTTATATATGCATATGTATGTATTAGCGAATTTTTTTTTTTAATATTTCCCCAAAAAAACATGGTAGCTCACGGGTGGTAATTTAATTTAATTTTAATTGACGGAAAAGCTGATCTTCTGGCAACAAGAGAACAAGAGAAGAGCTTTCTGCGCAGCGTTGTTGTAATCATGAGTGTGCACAACCAAGTCAATTGAGGTTTTTTATTCATAAACCCGCTGGACTTGGGTTTTTCTTCGTGAACAGAAATGATTTGGGTGTGTTTGGAGTAAAAAAAAATGTAATAAAATTTGATAAAAATTATAAGTTAATAATTTGTGTAGTAAAATATAAAAAACTTTTAGAAATTTTTAGTGTCATGTAGCATTTTCAGCATTTTCTAGCACTTTAAACGGAGCTTAGGCCCGTTTGCAACTCTAAAAACAGTTAAAAAATTCTTAAAATTTTTATAATTTTTTTATAAAAATTTTTATCTCGAACTACGTGAATATTTATAAATTTAAATATCTCTACAAATCCCAATAATATTTTCACAAATCCGAGTAATATTTTTATGAATTTTAAAAAATTCTAATAGAAAAATAAAAAAGTATTTACTCAAATCTGTTTGAACGAACGAAAATCTATTCAAATAAAACTATTCATTTTTATTCTTTGTGATTTGTAGTTTACACTCCAAACATCAAAATTAACCCAAATTATATTTTATCTTAACTCTTATAATTTCAAATGAGTCCTTAATGAGATTTGCCACTCAATATATATATACATATAAAGTACTCCATGTTACACAATAATGTTATGTCAGTAAGGTAATTTACAATCAAGACTGTTAGATTAAAATTTAACGATTCAAATATATTCATATTTTTTAATTAAAATAATATAAATACATTTAAACGGTTAAATATTACCTAATAATTCTTACATTAATATCAAGAAACTGACCTAACAATTCTTTTTTCGGTGATTGGGACACGGTATTTTTTTTTTTAACCAACGAATTAAGTAATGATTCTATGCCTAAACCTAGTCAAAATATTACAAGAATATTATTACACACGGCAGGAAGGAACTCCAGCTGCAAGGCTGTAGCAGATAAAGTGCCTTACATTCAATACCAGGAGGAGAGCACGCCAGGAGTGTATAGAAAGCAATGTCATGAAATACGGTGCCGCAGTCTAAATATATTGTAAAAATGAATGGGTAGTACTGTAATATCAGAAAGTTTTATCAAAATATATGAAGTTTAAAAAATAATAACATCAGTATTGTTGATATAAAAATAACCTGGGACATGTGATGTCTTCCAAAACATAAAAGAACAGGACACGTGACATTATTATGAACACAATAAAAATATGCTTGGCGTTTGTTTAATAATCAGTAAACTGTTGCGGTTGAATCTCACCCCTATCAAAATTATTTAGTGTGATTCTAACCATAAATGCAAAATGATAAGTAAGTGAACTGAAATTCTAATTTTTTAGTTAGTTCATTTTTTTACCAATAGTAGCAGATAAATATGACATTTGGACATTCCTCGAGTTGTATTCTATCTATTCTAATGTTCATTCATCCCACACGCATTTAATGTTAAATGAAAAGTATTAAATGCGGAATAAAAGGCATTTAAGGAAAAGTAAACCAGCATGTACTTTGATATATACATATAAGATATAAAATCATTACTATTCAATTATTTATATATTAATTTAATTATATTATCTTACTATGAATACAAGACTTGATCTTAAAATTCAGTACACTCACTATTGTCAACTTTTTGTATTACTTTCTTTTTTTTTTATACAATTCTCTCAAGTTTATTCTGATTTTACCATTGTAGAGTTTTCTGGTCAAGAATTCTTTTTGGCCATAACTTTTAATTTCTTGTGTTCTACAGGTTTAAACTACGCTTTTTCAGTTGATGTAGTGAGCAATTTCGGCGGCATTTTTAATTACCGAACAAGCGCATTAGTATTGAATAATTCTCTCATAAATGCTACACTTTGAATGGGACAACGATACCTTTTTAACTAGAAGTTCTAATAGGGAAAAAAAAATTATTGATACTTAGATCCAACTTCCAACTTTTTACACAAAAACCATCATATCCACCTATTATTTATTTTAAAGCCACACATTTTTTTCCTTTTTATATGAAATGATCTATGTTATATGTCCACATATTAATTTAAGGGAAATTATTTTTTTAATCATAATTTTTATGTAAAATAATATATTAATAGTACTTTTGTAACAAAATATATTTTATTTATCTACTTATTCTATTTAAGGTGATTAGTTCATAAAAGAGTCCAACCATTCTAATTCTCTTTTATAATCAAAATTTTTAATTATATAATATTACTCATTAATCTAGTCTAATATTTTGAAGTGCCACCCAAAATAAGGGATGCTACATCATAGGTGAGGCAGACTATCTAGTTTTAGAATAATAAATGGTATTGAGAAAGTTATGCTACTAAAATTATGGTCGTACCATGGATAAACTTTAGGAAATCCTAAATGAACTACTATTGAAATTCAGTGACATGCTCATATATTACAATGTCTAAGTAGGGTGAGCTAAAATGTTGTATGCATTATGTTCAATATCTTTATATTACAACATATTTTTAAGTCGTTCATGTACCAAATTCTATTGTAATTTCAAAGTTAAGCATGATTACACGAATGTAGTACCCAATGAGTTTCGTTAGAAAGACCTCATATTACACATAATATAGATAAAAACGGACAATAATATATTATGATGAATTTAGGTTGTGATAAATTAATACGAAAGTCTATACAATGTAGGTATCGAATTCTATTAAAACTCTAGGTTGTAATATTAAAATCAATAACTGATTGATAAGTCATTACGTTGCACCTAATTCAACTAAAAACAGAAATAGTGTCTTGTGGCCATCTTTATTTTTATCATTAAAATGAAAAAAATAAATGGATGACACGTAAGAAAATAATGAAATAACTAATTAAAAAATGTCGACTTTTTTTTAGAAAAAGTACCAAATAAAAAAAACTTTTGGATAGAGATGTAAAAGAGTTTGGTCAAGCCAAATTTAATCATATTCAAACTTGGTTTATCATATATTTACGGAATTTGAGACGTGCTTTGGTGGTAGGGTTGAGAAAACTTGAGTTCAAGCTCATAATCGACTCATTAGATATTTAGATCCCTTTATATCAAATATTCAAAAAATAAAAGAAATTATATAATATTATATCAAATAATATTCACTGCTATAGGAAATATTAATATCAATATAAGTCCTTTTTTTGGTAATTAATATCAATGTAAGTCAATTTCAATATCCAAATTACTTAATAAGGAGCTCGTCACATCTTAAATGATTTAATGGATAAAGTGTTAAAGATCCTAGTTAAAAATTCAAAATATTATTTATAAATTATATAATAATATCATAAATTAACTTTTACTTCAGGTCAACTGTGGTGCAATAAACTTTTTATGAATTTAAAATTTAAAATTTTCAATTCCTTAAAATGAACTTTTCAAACCAAATGTTTATTTATTTATTCTGAAAAATTCTAATTTTGGAGTAAATGGGTATAATGGTTTTTTTTTTTTTTTTTGGTAATTATAAATGGGTATAATGTTGCTTACGCTAAATCAACTAATAAGGAATGTGTCGTGTCATAGTGATTATATTAAAAAATAATTGTACTCCTGAGAATGTGCCGTGTTGTGTTGAAATATACACTAATGAACATTGCCCATTAAAAATTTTGAGAGTCAAACATGGTAGGTCAATAAGGATATGTGTTGGTTAATAAAAATATTTTTTAATATTTTAATGGATGGAACAGCAAGGGTTTGGTGTGACAAAAGTTGATGAAAATTTTTAAAAATTTTTGAAAATTTATAGAAAATTTTACATATTTCTGCTTTCTTAAAATTCAATAAACGTTCAATATCTTTCTATTCTTAAAATTAAAAAAACGTTCAATATCTTTCTAAAAAAAAGTTGATAACTAGAATTCGGTTAATCAAATAGTAAAAATTTTTTGGTCATTCTCACTGTGGACTCTCAAGTTACCAAATGACACTTACTTTGACTATTTTTTGTGGCATTTTTAAAATCATTCCAACGGATTATAGAAACCGTTCTAACGGAATCGCGCGGCCAAACAGTTTCTACAATCCGTTTAAACGGATTGTAGTGTAAAGAAGTCATAACTGTCAAAAATTTTGAATCCGTCCAAATGCAAATCCAGTCCGCCAGAACGAAATTTCACTGTTCATCTCAAAAAAAAAAAACGTGGTTTGAGTTGTGTGCACCAAACGTAAAAAATTTTTTCGAACCACGTTTTATCTCATTTTATTTCACTTTTTGGTACACTAAACGCAGCCTAACATTGCCCATTAAAAATTTTGAGAGTCAAACATGATGGTAGTTCAATAAGGATATGTGTTGGTTAATAAAAATATTTTTTAATATTTCAACGGGTGGAACAACAAGCAGGGTTGTGGATCAGGATTCAAATCGGGTTAGGTAACCTAAACCCTAAACTGGATCACTTGAATCGAACCAGGGCTGTACGTATATTATAGGTTAGGCTGGGCAAGGCGCTCTCCATCTACATCGATTACTAGAGTTAAAATATTTTAGTTTATGTTTAAGTATATAAAATTTAAAATTAAACTAGTAAATTTTCTAACTGTATAGAAACTTTCTAATCAACCTTAATCCTAACCAAATAAGGACTAGTTTATTCTAAATAAAAATTCAATAAACAAATTAATTCAAGTTTGATTAAGATTACAAATCAATAAATAAATTAAATACAATTCAAATTATATTTTTATTATTCAACTCTCTAAATTATCAGAATTAAAAAAAATTGCTTACACTTTGAATTAATCTTAACAACAAAAGTTATGGTTAATATTGAAAGTGATTTTTCACAAAAATGAATTTAATTTTTGTTTTATATATGCTTAGTCAAATGTCTCAATATCCTTTTTCTTATTTTTGTTTAGTGGATTAGCTAATTCCATTTCATACTGGTAACTCGAATAATAGAATCATTTTATTAATGCTGTCAATTTAAAAAAAAAATACTGTTAATTATATGAAAATTTATGAAGGCATAATTCATGAACTCTTTCAAGTTCAGTGTGTGTATATATATGAAACTCAACAAAAAGTATTTATTCAATCAATTAATAATGGTCTTTTTTTATTTGAAACTTAAATAACATTTAATTTTCATATAAATACTACTTTTAAATGAGTTTTAATTATTGCATTACTGAAGACCAATATAGTTTCATGACATATGAATTTTTAAAAAAGATTTTTTTTTTCCTTGACAGTCATGTACCTTTATTTTTTGGAAAATAATTCTGAACTAAAAAAATGTTAGAAATCAAATCAAACTTTTAATGAGGAAAGAGATGATATGAGAAGATTATTTTTCTTTGTAAATTTTATCAAAACCATTTATTGATTTTGTAAGGGGTCATTTTGTTTACTTTTTTATTTTTAATTTTCTATTTTATGTGTTTTATACTTTAAAAATCGTAAAACACAGAAACAAAAAATATTCTATTTTTCTTATTTTGAAATTTTTCTTATTTTGGATTGAAAACGCTCAAAATGACTTTTTGTCACTTTTCATTTCATGTGTAAACTTATTTTTTATTTTTTAAAATAAGTTTTGAAAATACAAGTGATCAAATGCGTTTAAATTTTTTTTCCTTATTTTCAAAAACACAAAAACGGTAAATGAACTCAAAATAGAAAAAAAAAAAAAAAAACAACAATAGAAACAAAAAATAAAAAAATAAACCAAATAGCACTTACGATTTTAAAACAAATAGAACTGTTTCAGTTAAGGTGAGGTAATATTAATTATTTTTTATTCACTTAGAGATGATTTTTAAAGAATTACGAAATTTATTCAAAATTGATTTATTTATAATTTAAGCGAGCGATCAAATCTCAAATATATAAGTTTTATTCAAATTGATCAAAATTTGAATTTGATAATTATTAATTATAATTTTAAAATAATTTTAAACTTGTCTATCAATTTAAGTCGAGTTTAGAAATTGATATATTTTAATTACTTTGATTACATGATATATATATATATATATATATATATATATATCATTTTGATATATCATGGTGTATTTATTTTAAAATATGATACAGGACATAATTATTTTATTTATTTTTATTAAAAGAAAATGTCAAATGCACTTTATTTTTTATTCTTTATACTCTAAAATACATTAATTTATGGTATATTTTTCATTACCCTTTATTAAATTACAAAATATTGATATACTCAATGATGTACGCAGGAATGTGAGTCAGCGTAGGTCAAATTACGTGTAAAATTTTAAATTCTAAATAAATATATAAAATATGATAAAATATAAAATACTATATATTAGTATCAAATACATTGCCACTTTTTTATTCTGTTACAATAATTTGCTCTATTTAAAAATTACCAAAATGCCTCCAAAATTTTGTTATAAATATTTATAATTTTTTTATATCAAATAATCTAAAAATAAAATTCAGCATAAGCCTTCGCCTACACTGGACACCATGTGGCTCTGCCACTGGGTATACTGGGCTCGTTTGGAGCTCCAACAAACCTCAAAAGTTCTCAAAAGACTTCAAAAGCTGACACGGTCTCAGGCGCCCAAAAATTTCAAAATCCGTCAGAAGGCGTTGGAACATACCAAAATGATACATTCCCACGAATTTTGCTAGAATTTAAAAAAAAAAAAGTGATCTCACATTTGTACAAAAAAGTACACAAAATTTCAAAAATTTTCAAAATCCTCTATTAAAATTTTGACACATGTGCTTTTATGTAATTTTAACAATTTTATATCAAATCAACCAAATTTTTTTAACAATTATTGCACAATAATTCTAAAATTTACTTTTGAAAACTTTTGATTTTTGTTGGGACTCCAGGCGGGCCCACTATATTGTGATATGCTCCTTGTAAAAACCATCAATGTATTAAAATTTAAGGGTGATCCTATTTTGGGATCGTTTGGGCTGACTAAAAAAAAAAAGTGTAACTTTGCAATTTTTTTTTTAACAAGTGCCACTTTAGTTATTAATTGGGTATTTAAAAAAAAATCGATAAAAGTTAAAAAAAAGTTTATAAAAATCAATTTTGTGTTTCACGGATAAAATTGAAAAAAATTAGTAAAAGTTGATTTTTTATTTTTAATTTTTTTTTAATGAGCCAAACCGCCTTTTTGTATGGAAGATTTGTAACAATAAGATGTCAAAATGGTATACAAATAATAGTTTTGCAGTTACGTACAGTATATATATAATTAATATTTCACAAGTATTTTCATCGAAATTGAGAAATTTAAAATTCTGCGTGTAACTTTGTTAAGACTAAATTCTTTGTGTCTTAAAAGGCATTTATTTATTCATTGCATCCGATTGTCCTTTGCTAATGTTGCTCTTCGGTTAGGGGTGCATAAAATAGGAAACCAAACCCAATTTCACTCTTTTGGATCGTACCAAACTAATTTCCCTATTTTGGGTCGATTTATAGTTTGAATTTAAAAAGTGTCAATTAATTTTTTTTTTATTTTGCTTTGAATTATTTTATTTTTAAAACCTGTTCAAAAATAACTCAAACATACTTAGTTGTGACTTACTTAATTGTGAGTTTATATGTTTTTATATAGAGGTTAATTTACACTACGGGCTTAAATTGATAAGAATCGAATCAATTCAATCTCATATGATGATCGGTTTACTCTCAAGTTTAAAATTTTGAAATCGATAAGATTAGTTTAATTCTAAGTTTAATATCAGAACATGCACATTTCTATTTTTTTTTTTTATCAATAAACATTATATATAGAAAAATGTTAATACTAAGATCAACGTACAATTGTCATTGCATATAATACAAGTGACTAATGCTATAAATACTCAAATAAAAATAAATATTGCTCCATGATTATCGTTATATATAAACATTCACCTAGATATAGATAAATAGAACGAAAAAATTTATAGGGCAAAGTTGAGTTAATATTGAGAATTTTTTTTTGTTGATGCTTAAATTGTAAAATTAACTCTCAATTAAACACTCCTCTTATGCTCATGATGGATGCCAAATTTTAGATTAATTAAACATGGATTAATGCTCCAAATATTACTATATACTAAGTATAAAATTAAGAAATCATAATATTTTTAAAAATTAACCATTGATTAGACATGATCGTTATTATGCAAGTTAAAACTTTAGATTAATTAGTGGTTGAGAGATATATCACTTTGAATAAGAGTTACACATATGCTATATAAAGTTATTTAATTTTGTAGATTAAATAGGTAATTTATTATTTTTAAGATTTGATTATAATTAAGTTCAAATATATATAAATTTATAAGTGAGTCAATTGAGTGCAATTTATATGTTTTTAAATAAATATCTAACAAGTTTCAATTGAGTTAATCCCTAATTAAACTTTAAGTAATTACATTTTTTAATTTTGGTACTAGAGCTCATAAAATTTATTTTAATAGAATGGTCATTGTTAGATACAATGACAAAGATAGTAGTGGATGAGGACACATCTAAAAAAAAAAAATTACTCCATTTAGAATTCATTCTGCTACGTAGTAGTAAAAATAGTAATAATAAAAGAAAATGTGAAGAGTGATAATACTGAAAATATTGAAATTAGAGTGGTGGGATAAAAAAAACATTTAATGAGGGTAATATTAAAAAATGTGTAATTAATTTTTCTTTTTTAAATGAGTGAAGTAAATGTCCTTACTCTCCCATAATTATCTCTGCCCGATTAGCATACATTTGGAATGCTACGGGAATGAAACGAGGAAAGTGATGTTTTATTATTATTTTATTTTATTTAATAAACTTTTTATAAAATATAATTGAAAATATTTTTATATAAAAAAAATTTAGATGAATATTATTCTTTAAAGTAATGTTTATCTTTTTTTATAAGATATGAGATGAGAGGTTATATTACCAATTTGTGAGACTTACCTTATGAAAAAGGAAAAGATGAATATTAAATATGGAGTTCAATTTGAAGTCACAATAATTTCTGCTAAAATCTTTTTATTTTTCGGAAGGCATTTCTGCTAAAATCATATTTTTATCCCACTGTATATGAAAAATTAAATATTAGAGAAATAATTTCATATAAAAAAATCTCATTTTATATATCCAATAATACTTACTTATACCATATAATAATACTTGGGATGAGAATTCTTAGGATGAGAATATTTGTAATCCTTCATTAATTTATTTAATTTAACATTATATTTAGGATGAGAATATTTGTACTATTTCGATAATTTGTCTTATTTTACGTTACTTTTTTTTTCCTTATGTAAATTAAAATTATTTGTTATGAAATAGGAAAATAATAAATAGAGCAGTGCAATTATCTGCCATTATACTTATCCTTTATCATGTAATTTCCCAACCCAACGTAGCATAAATTTCTACCATTAACAGCTCTGTCGGCTTCTCTCGTAATTTAAATTCTCGTTTCTCTCATACATTCGCCGCTTTGCCTCTCTGGCTCT
This sequence comes from Vitellaria paradoxa, assembly GCA_019916065.1. NCBI lineage: Eukaryota > Viridiplantae > Streptophyta > Magnoliopsida > Ericales > Sapotaceae > Vitellaria > Vitellaria paradoxa. The sequence continues at coordinate 4,975,482 of CM034243.1, forward strand.
CTCTCAACCATGCCCAGTCCATTTCATCAGGTCGACTCCCTGCCTTCGCCATTTCTCACCATCGGCGGCGCAACCACAGATGTTGACGGCGGAGAAAAGTCGTCGTCCTTAGCCATTTCTTTGATTACCATAGTTGTCATCAATCATTGCCTCTGATGTTCTTCTCTCAACTTCATTCTACCTCCTCCTCCGCTGCCTTCGAGTACATTGTCGAGGACGGTTACGAGGTGCCTGTGGCGTCCGCACACCAGAGAGGGGTCTCCGATTTTATGAATCTCGAGGAGGAATCAATCGGAGTTCCGGCGCCTGCGTCTGCCCTGGAAATGCTGGGAAGGAGTATAGCCGCCGCTGCCACCGACTAGGACGAAGCTGGCTCCGAAAAGTTCTTCACCGGGAGCTGTCACCGAAGCGACGTTGTAGTCCCTGTTTTTAGTAGATATATATTTTTGTCAATGATTTTTTCTAGTTTGTTATAGTTGATAAGGGTTAGTTTGGATTAAAAAAAATTATTCAGCTTTTTGGCTAGTATAATAATTTTATAATTTATGCAGTGTATAAAATATTATAATTTTATAATTATCGAATGACTAAGTCAGTCTAACCCTTACTAGAAAGTAAAATTAAGAGTTCTCACAAAATTCACAAGGAAGCTAAATAAGAAAGAACTCAAGAGAGCAAGAGAACATACAAGAGATTTAAAGAATACTTTACTTCTTCTTACAAATAAAGGGATGCCCCTATTTATAGCCTTCTACCTCATCAATGGACAATGGAGATTTATTTGATTCAACGGTGATGATTAAGACTTTAAAATACTCTAAAAAAATATCTGTAGAAGTTAAGTCTTTAGAATATTCTAAAAAGTATCTAAAATATTTATACAATGAGTTTTTAAAGGAAACTTCCTACAATATAACAAAATCTATAATAAAAAAAATATCCACATAAAAAAAAGAAGGAATTCTAAAGTTTTCTTATGCAACTTGCTCCACACTCATAATTTAATTACGCATTAATCCACACTTAATCAACCGATAGAAGACTTGGCAAACTAATCATATATATATATATATATATATTAACAAATGACCGTTGACTTTTCTGTACTACACATGATTCATTCAAAATTTCTATTTTGATAAATTATTTCGATTAACACAAAATTAATCAATCTAAATATACGAAATTCTATTAATTAAATTATTTTTCTTATTTTGACACGTAATATGTTAGTACCATTGTGTTTTAATGCATGTAACCATTTTGAATTAAAATAACTACTCAACCCCAGCAGTTGATCACAATTATATTTAACGGCTCCTTTTAATATTTGACTAGTAATATATATTTATAAAAGTGGAGTTGATATTGAGACTCCAAAAAAAAAAAAAAAAAAAAAAAAACTTTTAACACCCTATCATAGAATAAAATTTTCATTCACATGATAAAGCACAAGATGAAATTTTTTGGAGTGCAAATATCATTTATTCTAGAAAATTATATCATAATAATGTGGTATTGTTGTGAACCTATCACGTTAGATAAAAGAATTTACTAAAATATATTTTTTTACTGCATCGTCTTTTAAAAAATTTTAATAAATAAGTATATTTTAATATTTTTGTTTAAATAAAATTAATATATTATTAATTATTCAAGAACAGCACTAGCATTTTCGCAATAAGCTGTATCTTTTTTTTTTATTTTATTATTTTTTTATTTTTTAGCGGTGCAACAATAAGCGGTACCTTATCAACCCAAACCAACCACCACTTAAGTACCTTATCAACCCAAACCACAACAAAGCACTAACTGCAAATTGATCACCACTTAGATCACTCAACCCAAACCAATGCCTTCTTATTTTGCATAATGCCATTCTCCACAATCTGATCTCATTTTGAGTAGTGCCCTTTCGAGAGTAAGTCCTGATTACCATCAATAGATTCCACGTGGCTTATATGGGTGAGAAGTAGGGGTCTACGAAATGAAATTAAAATTGAATTAATTCAATTCGATAGGATTAGTTCGGTTTTAATAGGAATTGGTTCATTCTTAGGTTGAAAAATTATTCGTCGCTTTAGTGCAATTTGAAAGTTTGTTTGTTTTCAGACCCAACTCAATTTTTTAAAGTTTTAATCTATAAAGGGACTAATATATGTAGACCCAAATCAAATCAATCAAAATTGAATTTAGTTCGATAAATAATATATGATTGGTTCAATTCTGGGTTAAAAAAAACAAACCCAATAAAAATCGAATTAATTCTAAGTTTATTATAAACTCAAACTAATCCGACCAATGCACATCTCTGGCAAAAAATACATAGTCTAGTTTAATCCTTTATTTTTGGAATAATGATACATAGAGGGACATGAAAAAGGAATTGAAATTTTTTTTGAGTTATTCGATTTCGACTCAAACTCGATTTGTAATTAAAATAAAATTAAATCAAATTTGATTTATATCTCATTTTAAATTGAATTCGAACTCGAGTTTAAAAAAGATAAGTTCAAAATGGGCATCAAGGTAGAGATTGACTATATATATCCATAATGGTTGTGTGCGAAAGTGTAGAAAAGGGTATTAAGGTGGAGAATAAATAGACTTTATATTCAAACATGTGTATTAACATATATAATACATATATCATACATATTTTCTTGTTTTATTTATAGCAAAGCAAGTGCCAGGCAAGGATCTCCGCAACTACTCTTGTATCCTTCACGTTCCTTCAGGCTTCTCCCTCCCCAAGCTAGTGCCTAAAGGGCGTGTTTGTTAGTGGGATAAGGAGGTAGGATTGGATGAGTAATCTGTGGGTCCCATGGATTGAAGGAGTAACGAAATGTTTGTTTGATATCCGTGGGTCCCATGGATTGGATGAATAATAAAGGTTTTTGTGGGATGAGTTATCCTACGGGAGGTGTGGGATTAATATTCTCCCATCTCTGGATTGTTTTCCTCCAAGATCCAAAGGTTCAAAATTATTTCCTATCACATCACATATCAAATCACATCTATTATTCCACTTTATATCCCACCAATCAAACACCAAAAAAATAATCTCACATAAAAAATTAATCTTATCTTTTATCTAATCCCATTAGTGGGTCCCACGGTTTTGCTTATCCTCCATCATCCAATCCTTCAAACAAACGTAGCCAAAAGGGACTATCTATCCCCCTATATAGTCTTTGCAGAGCCATCTTGGTTATGTCCAGTTTAGAGTTTTAAAATTAGTGAAAAATACTAAAAATTTTTAAAAGTAATTTACTTCTTATCTAATTGTACAAATAATAGACTCACAACTTTTATTAAAATTTATCATTTTTTGTCACTTCATATGTCTCGAAATTTTATCACACAAGCATAGCATGTGGTACAAGCATGAAGCTAAGACCATCCCTCAAATCAATTTTCAGTGCTACCGAAATCTTCCGAGGTCTACCTATGTGCAACCTAAGTCGCGCAAGCTTTACCTCACCCCCAAAAAAAAAAGTTGCGCAAGTTTTCACCTCTAATTGGCAAATCACGTTCAATAATTAATAGACGCGTTCAATAATTGCTTGGCTTCAAAATTAAATCATACAGTACCAATTTCAAGTCAATTTTTTCGGGGCGTGCTCTCTTAGTAACTTTGTGTTCGTGCTAACAATCTTTATATTAAGTTGTGTTTTCGTGTTAACTCAGGATTGTTCGGTCCACATGGAAATGGTCACATGTCAAGCCATAAATTTTGGATGTTGGGCAGTTCAGATAAACAACTCCTGAGACAATTCATCCAAAACAAAATAAATATAACATACTAACACAATAAAAAAAAGTCACATGAATAAAATAATATCCCAAAATGATATTAGAAACAATTTCCATGCAGAAGCAAAACACCGAAAGAAAGCAGGTTCAGTAAAACTACGGGCTGATTTGATTTATTTTTTTATTTTTTATTTTTTATTTTTTATTTTTTATTTTGAACTCATTTTTCATTTCATATTTTTGATAATAAGGAAAAAGTTTAAAACCTATTTGATTACTTGTATTTTAAAATTTATTTTAGAAAATAGAAAATAGGCTTACACATGAAATTAAAAATGACAAAAAAGTCATTTTTGACATTTTTAATTCAAAATAAGAAAAATTTCAAAATAATGAAAATAATTCATTTTTTGTTTCTTTATTTTAAAATTTTTAAAACATAAAAAGAAAATAGAAAATAAAAAAATAAACCCAATGCCACCTACACTTCTCAAAATATTACTCGAGTTAGAATTCATTTTGTTACGTGAGGGATTAAATTACTAATTTTGTGAGATCTACCTCGTAAAAAAGAAAAAGATAAATATTAGATATAGAGTTCAATTTAAATCCAAAATAATTTTTGCTAAAGTCTTCATTTTTTGAAAGATATTCTTACTAAAATAACATTTTTATCCCATTGTATATCAAAAATTAAATATTAAAAAAATAATATCATATAAAAAAATAATTATATATTACATATCTAATAATACTTATTCTCTATCATGTAACAATACTTAGAATGATAATATTTGTATTTTTTTATTAACTTCTCTTCATTTACAATGTTATTTTGTTATTTTGTAAATTAAAATTATTTTTTTAAAGTAAAAAATAAATAAATAAAAGGGTGCAAGTACCTGCCCAATACTTGTCGTCTATCATGTAATTTCCCAACCCATAAATTTTTTCCATTAACAGCTTTGTCAGTTTCTCGGGTCTCGCAATTTAAATTCTCCCTTCTCTCACTCATTCATCACTTTGTCTCTCTCGCTCTCTCTCAATCATGCCCGGTACATTTGATCACGTCGAATCCCCGCCGCCACCATTTCTCACCACCGGCGGTGCCACCACAAACGTCGGCCATGGAGAAAAGCCTTCGTCTTCGGCCATAGTCGTCATCATCATTGCTTCTGTTGTTCTTCTTTCCGCTTCACTCTACCTCCTCCTCCTCTGTCTCACCCGCCGCAGAAGATCGGTCCACACCTTTCCCGCCGCAGACGATGCTGTCTCCCCTTCCCAACAAGATCGCTGTTTCTACGATCGGCGACGACCGTATTCTGCCGATTCGGTGGATTCTCTACCGGTCTTCGCTTTCCGTTCTCTGAGTGGAAACATCGTCGGAGCCGATTGTGCCGTCTGTCTGTGTAAGTTCGAGCCGAACGATCAACTCCGGTTACTGCCGCTCTGTTGCCACGCGTTTCACGCGCAGTGCATTGACGCGTGGCTCCTATCAAATCAAACCTGTCCACTGTGCAGGTCCACCGTAAATCCGACTGAGGCGGATGTACTAAACAAAATTATTGCATCGTCCGCCGCCGAAGATCGCGGGAGCAGTTTCCGAATTGAGATTGGAAGTTTTAACCAGCGGCGAGGAGCTCAGGAATCCGGCAACGATCGGAGGTCGTACTCCATCGGCTCCTTCGAGTACATCGTCGAGGACGGTTACGAGGTGCCTGTGGCGTCCACACACCGGAGAGGGGCCTCTGATTTTACGAATCACGACAAGGAATCAACCGGAGTTCCGGGGACTGTGCCTGCGTCTGCTCCGGAAACGATGGGAAGCGGTTTAGCCGACGACGACGACGTAGGCGGACGAAGCTGGCTGAGAGACTATATGGAGTCAATTTCCTCCCGTTCGTTCTCAATTCGCGGCTCCGGAAGGTTCTTCACCGGGAGCACTCGCCGGAGCGATGTAGTAGTCTCCGTTGATGATGATCTGGAGCAGAATCGCATTGGAGAAGAGATCAGCGAACTCTTTCGCTGGCTCTCAGGGGTGTAGTTAGTAATTTCGAGCCTGTTACAGCGGCAACTTCCAAGTTTTGTTCCGGGCTGTTAAATTTTTGTATTTTTGTTATAATTTTTTTTTTTTTTTTTTTGCCATTCAAATACCATCTCCATCCAACGATTTCTTGGGAGTGGGTGCAGAAAAAAAAAATTAGACCTCTCACATCTTTTTACTTCAATTACATATGCATATTCTCTATAAACTTCCAAATTGACTAGACTCCTGGTGTTTTTAATAGATATGTACTCTTGTCAATGACTTTATCCAGTTTATTTTAATTGATGAGTATGAACTTCACTTTTATAGATAGAGTGATCGTTTGACAAAAAAAAAAAAAAAAGGATTTTTTTTATTATTAAATTTATTTTAAAATTTTGAAAGATAAAATATTAAATTAACAAAAATTAAAAAGTTGATTTTTTTGTTTCTTTGCCAAATATAAAAAAGTAAACTTTTTAAGTTAGTCAGTAATTATTTACAAAAAAAAAAAAATAATAACTTTTTTTTCAAACTCGGCCAAGTAATCAAATCTAATAGTATCTGATACTATCTCAAAATTTTTTTCATTCTGTGTGGTTTTGAGTGTAAAAAATTAGAATTTTATAAAAATTTATAGATCTTATAGAGAACTTTAGAATTTCAAATGGAGATAAATTTTTTATTTTTTTATTTATTTATTTTTTTGATAGTGCGAGGGAGAAGGAATTGTTTGATTTGGGGTCAAACTTGTATTGGTCAAGCTTGCAAAATTTGTTCACCAAAAAAGTGATCCAGATTGTACATACACTTGCCAAGAATTGTGTCCTCTTTGACCGATAAAACCCATATTTTTGGTTTTGATATCTAAGGCTCCGTTTGGATGACATAAAATATGCTAGAGCTAGAATTTGGTGAGTCATATAATGTGTTTGATAGATTCCCTTTGGGAGATAATTAACAATATTTTGTAATTCCCCCTGTTTAAAATATATGATCAAAATATCAAGATCGATCCCCCTCCTCAAAGTTATTATTCCAAGTGAGTTGTGTGAACGTGTGACGAGAATTTCCCATTGTTACTTTGTAGGTGATCTATTTGTGGTCCACCCTCCAAAACACAACGAAGAAATAATCAAACCCCAAGAGTCCCCATGAAACAAGGACCCTTTGTCATCTTTGGGTATCGATACTCGTTTGTTTGACTCATCACAATTTGCCCTAGTGATGACTTTTACTGTCCATGATTTCTCATTGGTTTTCCACCGAATGAGCTGACCTTCAATAATATACATATGTATATATTCTGCACACTACCAAGATGTAGCAATGATAATTTTTTATATAATAAAAATATTCCTTACTCGGTTCTTTTATATAAAATACTCCACCTAATGAGAAAAGACTTGATTTGGTTTGATTTGATTCTTTTATATAAAATAATGAGTCCAGGATAAAGTTACGTCACTCTTGAACAACGATAAATCATTACGGTGGTGATTGAATTGTAAAAAAAAAAATTAGAAAAAGATAAAAAAATTAATTAAAAAGTAATATATAACAAAATTTGATGTAAGAAAATTAAAAAAATTGATAAAAGTTGATAAATTTTGATAAACTAAACACCACGTATATCTTACAAACCAACGACAAAGTTATATTATTTTGATAAAAAATTTTATGATAGATCCACAACAAAACTACATCATTATTAGTCAAGTTTTAAATAAAATTTTCTAATTATGTAGTTTTAGTCATTATTTTATAAAAAAATATATTATTTTCCCAAAAAAATACTAGAAAATCCAACCAACAACAATGTTAGTATTGTAATGAAAGTTGTGAAGTTTAAATTCACTTGTTGGCAAATCCCTTAACTAAATAGGATTAAATAATTTAAAGAGTTGAATCTATAGCATTCAGTAGGATTTGAATTCTATTTTTTTTTTTAACTGAGTTGTAATTTTAATAAAACTTGAATTAATTTATTTATTTAAAAAGTTTTATTTAAGTAATGTTATGTTATTATAATTTTTAACCAGAAAAAATAATCACAATAATGTGTTTTTCTAGGGAACCAATCATTTTAAATAGAATAACTAATTAAAATATGTTTTTACTACAAAAGTGTAATTGACACATTATTTTCGCATAAAATTCAATATTTTGATAAGAAAAATATTCCTCTCTTATTTTCTTTCGGTTGAGTTCATGGTGGAGTGACTGGTGGACATTGAGGTTAATTGAGAGAGAGAGAGAGAGAGAGAGAGGGGGGGGGTGACCAGTAGAGATCGAGAAGGGATGAGCTGGCAGTTTTCTTTTTTCAACGTGTGGGGAAGGGAGGGAGTAGATTGAAGGAATAAGAAAGAGACAATGTGATCTAAGCAACGTAGAGCAATGGGCTTTTCCAAATTGTCTTTATTATTAATGGCTTCAACTTGCTCTACGCGCATAATTTAATTACCCATTAGTTCACACTTTTAATCAATCGAAGGAGGACTTCACAAATTAAAGCATATATATATATATATATATTAAAAAATGACCATTAACTTTTCCGTCAATTTCTACTAAGATAGAATTTAGATGACAAAAATATATAAGAAACATACAAAAAACAATTGATATAAAAGTGATATATAACTAAATTTGATTGGAAAAAATTAAAAAAAAAAGTTTGTCAAATTTGATAAGTTTTTGTGAATTATAGTACACAATATCAGTATTGTTATGTTCTAGTGTAATTTTTTATTTGCAATGAGTTTTCACATCTTGAACTTTGAATAATATATCAACTGGTAAGATTTTGGATTAACTCTCTAATGGTCACTGATTCGAGTATTCGGTCGTTAATTTTAAGTTACAAGAATTAATCGAAATGCACACAAACAAACTCATATATCTTGAGAATTCCAAAAAAAAAAAATGTGTTTCCACACCTTGGAATAATTAAGTGCAAATGAACCCATTTTGGAGGCATCACTTCAACCCAAACCAACCACCACTTAAATCACTTTGCAATAATAATCCCAAACTAACAAGGCACTAACTGCATATTGACTCGAACCAAACCACTGTCTTCTTATTTTTGCATGGTGCCATTCTCTACGATCTGATCTCGTTTCGGGAGTAAGTCCTGATTAATGGTACAATCTCGTAAATACTCTATCGATACCGTCCACGTGGTTTATACGGGTGAGGAGTACGAAACATTCCAAATGACCTAAAATTGAATTAATTCAATGATTTTGATCGGATTAATTTGGTTACAATAAGAATTGTTTCAATTTCAGGTTGAAAAATTATCGACTTCTTTAATTCTGGGTAAAAAAAAAATGATAAAAATCAAATTAATTTTAAGTTTACAGTAAATTAAACTGATTTAACTAATGCACACCTTTAGTAAAAAATGCTTAGGGGTTGTTTAGTTTACTAAATTCTATCAAAAATTACAAAAAATTACCAACTTATTGCAATCAAATTTTACCACACACAATTTTTACATTAATTTTTTTAATATTTTTTTCACCGTTCGAGCACTCCCATAATCTGTTACGCGTGAAAAGTTAAAATTTGTGTCATTTTGATTATTCATCTGTATTGATTTAACCACGAGTCCCACTAAATCAACGATTAAAATCGTATAATCACGATTGTTAAAAAAAAAAAAAAAAAGAAAAGAAAAAAAAGGAACAATCCGAGTAACCCAAACTAATTATAAGACATTTTGAAAGTCAACAAAGTGACCCAAACCCAAAGATTTCAGAAAAGGGGGAAATTGACATTTTGCGTTTTTTTTTTTTTTTTGGTAAGTAACGCTATGTTAGCGCGTGATATTGATTGTGAGCCATTAGGGCTCTGTTTGGAAGCGCAAAAATGTGTAAAAATTTACCAAAAGTTACAAAGTAGGTATTTGGTAAATCTCAACTTTTGTTATTTTTCTACTTTATTATAATAATTTACTTTATTAAAAGTTACTAAAAATTTTATTAAACACACAAAAGTTGTTAAAAATTGCTAAAAATTTTATCAAACATTTAAAAGGTTGGTTGTTAAAATTTTAAGGGTTGTTAAAATTACTAAATATTACTAAAAATTTTACCAAATACTCAAAAGTTGTAAAAGTTGTTAAAATTGTAATTTGTTTCATCAAATATATCAAAAATTACAACTATCAACTTTTAATTAAGAATTACTAAAAATTATACCTCCAAATGCTCTCTAAATTTTAATTTAATAGTTTAAATGTATTCATATTATATTATTTTAATTTAAAATAAACTTAAATATAAGACAATTAAATTTAAAATCAACTCTACAAGTCATATGCTACAAACCGTGTCAGCTCAATCTATCCGTGTGGGGAAGGGTTAAGTAGGGGTCAATCAATTACCAAAAAAATTAGGGGTCAATCTTACGTTCGTGGAAGATTGATGCCTACGCGTTTTTATTGCAACCAACGGAAGAGAAACGAAGGGATGTTTGGTCGATGAAAAATGAGGTAAAAAATATAGGCCTCGTTTGAAGCTTCAAAAAAAATAAAAAAATTTCAAAAAACTTCAAAAGTTTTTAAATTCCTCCAATCATATTTTGCCACTTATCATTTTTACATCACATCAATCCCATCCATTGGTTTTTTTTGATTTTTTTTGGGACTCCAAACGCACCCATAATAAAAGTAAAAATATATGACATAAAAGTGATATGTAAAAAAACTTAATTGGAGAAAAATATAAAAATTAATTAAAGTTGACGACTTTTGATGCGACCAAACAAATCGAAGTCAATTAATTTTTTTTTTAAAGTTAATTAGCAATTGGAGTGCTAAAAGATTTTAAAAAAAGGGTAAAAAATATTAAAAATTTATAAAAAAATTATTCACTTTTTATCTTACTGCACGAACTACGAATCTATAATTTATCTCACTTTATTTCATTTTATTTTATTTTTAACACACCAAACACCTAAGTTAAGCTGATGCAAGATTAGGGAGACACACAATCCCCAAATTTTTTCTTAAGGTAACATGACCTAGAAAAATTACCGCTAATATTCTTACTTATATTTAATAAAAAATAAATTAATATATAAAATTTAATACATATATAACAATAATGCATCACTAAAAATAAGTTTTATATACAAGTATTCACAATCAAAATTCAAGTTCGTATGCATAAGTTATGAATTTATCAACAATTAAACCTTCAATGAATTTTTATGCAATCTCTCTCTTTCATCTTGTTTTGAAACTTTTGTTTTAACAATACTCATAGTTAAAAATGCATGATTTGTGGTAAATTTTGACATTTTTCTATTTTACAAGAATTAATTTTGTGTCTTTTGATTTTTTTTATTATATTTCATTTTTTTCTCTATTTTGTAAGTATTACTTTTAATATTGGGTTGCTCGTAATAGTTTTAAAAATTTTAGAATGATAAAATATTTGCACTTTTTTTTTGTTAATTTTCTCCATTGCACAATAATTTTAATTTACTTAATATAAAAAAAATCATGTGAAGCGGTGAAAACTAATAAAAAAATATAAATATTCGTACTATTTTAAAATGTTCTCTTGGAAAACAATACTTTGGATGCGTTTGGAGTCTCAAAAAAAATAAAAAAAAAATCAATGGATAAAATTGATATGATATAAAAATGATAGGTGACAAAATATGATTGAAGAGATTTGAAAACTTTTAAAATTTTTTAAAATTTTTTTATTTTTTTTGTGACTCCAAACGAGCCCTTTATCGCTTCCTCGAAACGTGCACCGAGGCGAGAGTAAGCCAAACTGAGACTCGAAAATGGTCCTTTTATTGGTGTGTTTCGTTTAGCAGTAGTCGGGTGGATTCTTTGGCCGTTCTTAAAGTTAACAAATATATATATATATATATATATATATATATGTATGTATATATCAAATTAATAAAAAAGTTAAATTTTTTTCTAACACAGATGATTCCATTTGCAATGATAAAAAATTTAAAAAAATAGTAAAAAAATTCTAAAAGTTATTTACTTTTTATTTTACTATACAGATTACGAACCTACAACTTATCTTACTTTAGATACGTTTAGTTTGTTAAATATCACTAAAAAATTCTGAAAATCTCTGAAAATCTCTAAATATTATTCACTTTTTATTTCACTACACAAATTATGAACTCACAAATTATCTCATTTTATCTTACTTTCTGTTACTCTAAGCACATCCTTTATTTCATTTTATCTCATTTTTTATCAATCCAACCTCACTCATAAAATAAAAAACAGAAAATTGTATTTAAGTAATACTTTGTAATCTTTTAAGACTATTAGTCACACAAAAAAAAGTATTGCTTTTAAGTCACATTAATGTAAAAAATTTTGTATTTAAGTCACACTTTTGAGTGAGTTCCACGACTTAGTTTTAAATATAATTTATAATATGACTTAAATGTCCTTTGTTTCTATAATTAACTGAGATGAAAGTTGCCGGAAATTGTCGTAACTGCGAATCACATTTTTCCGTTTTTGTTTCATTTCTTATAAATCGCGTGAAGATATATGGTATATTTTTTATTTGAACAAGTATGTAGTGACATAAAAGTCGGTTAAAAGGTCATAAATAGCTACTGGTAAGAATGCGAATAATGATATGTTAATATTCATAATTTTTTTTGTTGAATTTTAGCAAGAATTACCACATACATATGGTACTGTTTTAATTCGGAACTGTTTTTTATGCGGTACTATTTTTATACGGTACTATTTTTTATACGGTATTATTTTTTATGCGGTACTGTTTTATCATGTGGTACTATTCTATGTGGTACTATTTCTAGTAAGATGTATTATCGTATAAACACAGTATCAAATGTATCTAGTATTCAAAGACCACCATTAAACAGAAAAAGAAGTACCACATACAAAGAATGGTGCTGTTTTAATGAATTACTGTTTTTTATGCGGTACTATTTTGTATAGAATATATGCTTGTTCAAAAATAATACCGAATGATTCTATAATGCAAACATCACAGTTAAATACAAAAATAGTTCACATATCAAACGAATGACCGACAATATCACATGGATTACAGTATCACATGTCTGCGGTATTGTTTTATATTAGGCTCTTGTAAAATAGTAACGAATATATGTTTTAGGAAAAACTAAATACAAAAAACAGTACCACAAAACTTGTTATTTAAAAGATAAATGAAAACCCCAAACAGTACCACATAATAAATATTTCAAACCCTCGATATGTGTTTTCATTGAAAACTCTAAAAAATACCTTTAATAAAAAATAGTACCTGTTTACTACAGAGAACTGTAGAGTGTGTATTTGCTCAATGAAAACTTAGGGATCGATTGAGGCTTTTTTTAGAAGAAGTTTTGATTAGCTTTCAGATGGTCTGTGATGAATTCGGAAAGTCGCAGACGTTTTCGATAAAACAAGGAGTTTCAAATGTGAGTGAAAAAGGCGCAATGTCTTTTTTTATTTTTTCATTGCAAATATGACTTATTCACAAATAAATTTTATAGAGTATGACTTAAATCCTTTAAAATATCATAAATAGTGACCGGCAGTTCAAAAATCATAATAAAAAATTATATCACAAATAACAAGCACAAAACCAAAAGCCAAAAATGACCCGAACTGACCCGCGACCCATTTGGGCAATAATAGTGTACATGAGACAAAACTTCGAACCATCTAGAAAACCGGCGAACCGTTCAGCTGAAACCAGTTAGGAGCTTCCACGTGTATATATTAAACATAACCTTCATAAAAAAAAAAAAAGAATAGAGCGATAGGGCTTCTCTCTCAACAGTGTCTGAAGTTCACCCTACTTCGACTATCTCTCTCTCTCTCTCTCACATTCATCAATGGCTTCTACTTTCATCACAGCGGCAAAGCCTTTTACCTCCCACAGCACCAACCTATCCACGTCATTCTCAAGCCAGAGGCTTCTGGGTTGGCTCCTTAAACCCCTAAAGCCTCATTTAATTTCCAAGAATAAATTATTTGTTTTTTTTTATAAGATTTTTATTGATATATTGGGTCTGAGCAGGGGGGCGTAGAAATTCCCTCAGAGTCAGTGCAATCGCGAAGAAATTTGAACCCACAAAGGTTTCCTCTTGTAAATTAGGTTTAATTTTCTTGATATTTCATACGCAAGTGTTGGTACATTTAGTTGTGAAATGCGTGTTACGTATATGATTGTGAAAGCATGTGTAGGGGCCTCAGTGTCGGTGACTGATTTTATGGCATATTTCTTGAAGAAAAAAATAATATGGATTTTGCTTTTATGTTTTTTTGTGGGTTTGCTTTGTTTGATTGCAGGTTGTACCCCAAGCTGATAGAGTCCTGATTCGTTTGGAGGAGCTGCCTGAGGTATTAGTTTGTTTGTTAAGCATTTACATACATTGTCCTTTGTGTGTTTGTTGAGTGTGTGTATGTGCTTCTTTGTTTCTTTCTTTCTTTCTCCCCCCCCCCCATTAGGTACTATTCTTGATGTTTTGACATACTATAATTGGCTCTCAACATAGTTATAAGGATATGTTTTTAACATATTTAACTGTTTGGTCTGGAGAGAAGGGAATGATGGAACAGAAAATAAAATAAATAAATTTCCCCCTCTCATGTTTGGTTTTTGGGTTTAGTGGGGAAAAGAATGAGGATTGTTAAATGGAATGCAACCTTATTCTCTCCATTTTCTCTTATTTTTATATCTTTTTACATTTTTATATAATAGTACCAGCTTGTCCAGTATGCATGCATTAACATTTTAAGAAGATGAATGATGTCGTGGGAGAAAGAGGGAGAGGAGGGTAGGTGATAGAGAGGATGAGGAAAACGGAAAGAAAAAAGGATTAATTCATTAGCCAAGAACATTAGCTCGATGGTGAAATGGAGAAATTCAAGTGATTCAAAAAACAATAAATTCTCTTACCTGGTCAAGTTTCAGCAATGAGGTGGTAGGAGGAACATCTGCAGAGAAATAGAGAATGATATGTATACATCTATATATGGAGAAATGTAGACGTATGACGGGAGAGGGATGCTTGTTCAGAGGACACAATTGGGAAAAACAGAAAAAGATCTAATCATTTTTCAAGAATATTAGCTCAATGGATAAATTAATTCTGAAAACTAGAAAAGCTATTATCGGTAATGTTTCAGTGATGAGGTGGTGGGGGGAACTTTGGCGGAGAAAAATAGACAGTGACAAGCATCGCTAAGGCTGGTATGGAAGCGGGGCATATATATAATGCAAGTTTTGTTATTTACTTCCAAAGTGAGGACATTTCAGTTCACTTAAATAACAGGACAAGGCAGGGCAGGCTCACTTAACCATACTCCACTGTGAATCTGGGGTGGGTTTTGCCACCTCTCTTCATAACTGCTCTTCCTCAATTATAATGTTCGCACACTTGGTCAGGGCAACTTGCCCATTTATTTGTGTTAATTTTATCCCTTATTTAGCGTAATGCTTCAAGCTAGTGGAATAGCCACCAACAATTCTAAACTGAAGACTCACAGGAAGGATTAGTACAGTGCTAATTGTGAAATAAAGGGTGATCTAACATCACTGTACAATTCTCAGGATGTTGTCTGGAGAGCCAACATCCATATTTTATTCTTTTAGGGTAACTATGTTTGTAATAAACCGATCCGTTGGTATTTCTTTTATTTGAGATCAGAAAAAGGAATGTTGTGAACTGTCCTTCATTATCTCTTCTTTGAAATTGTGACCTTAGCTGTCTTGTTACTACAAATTTTGATCTTCCCTTTGTGATGTTTGGAACTATTATCTATGTGATGTACTTGAACATATGTAAACTGTAAAGAGGTACTTGCACACAGACAGCCCTATTGTAAGCTATCATATTTATTTACCAAATAAATAAATAAAAAGCTGTCATCTTCATGAATGAATTGTTTTCTTGTGCAGAAATCAGCTGGTGGGGTACTGCTGCCCAAATCAGCTGTCAAATTCGAACGTTACCTCATGGGGGAGGTAAGCAGAACACGAACCACTGTCTTCAAGCTGATATACACAGTTTTCCTTATTTGATGTTGCTTATTTTTGTTCTTCCTCTTTCAGATTCTTTCCATTGGTGCTGAGGTGGGGCAAGTGGAGGCTGGAAAGAAGGTAAATTTTGCAAAATGACTTGGTGATTTTCTCGTAGGGTGAATAATTTATGGGAAGCCCAAATTAATTCTGTTTTCTTTACTAAATGATGCATTGCATGTCTGATGACATTATTCTGCTTCTTTTCTTTTGATCTGGTGCCTTTTGCATTGTCTAAAAGAAAGAGATGCTTCTTTTGCAGGTTCTTTTCTCTGACATAAATGCTTATGAGGTAGGTATTATTACATGAAACTTTTGTTTAACGGGTGAAAACTCCAAATCCTTACGGGTCTTTCTGGACTATTTACAATAGACTGCTAAAGAGAAAATAAGTGTGATTTGGAAGTGAAATTTTTAGGAACTTTTGGCCAGTTTTTGGGTGAAATTTGCATTGTTCCTCCCATTTCTTTGCTGGATTATATTTAGATGATAACTCTGAAAGAAAAATTGGGTGGTGGAGATTGGTTCACTGGGCTTGGTTTAGCTTCTAGGATATTATGAGCCCTTATTTGGCCAGTTTTCTGAGCTTCTTTTAAGCCCCCCCCCCCCCCCAAAAAAAAAAAAACAAAAAAAAAGAGCTTGAAATCAGATAGGCTTGCTGTTTTTGTTCCTCTTGCAAGGAAAAGTCCAGAAAGAAGATACTTCCCATAACATATCTTTTAAGCATATGTACACATGGCAACCATAGATATTGGCAGTATTGCTATGGGGAAGGAAAACATTGTGGCATGTATAGCGTCTAATTGATGAGTTTGTCTGTCTTATTGGTAATGTAGTCAAGATCAAAATTACATGATGATTTTTTGTTGCTATTATATCCACGAAGGAAAATGCTTATCTATCATAATTTCTTATTAGAATGATGTGTCAATGGCATTTACGTATTAAATAACTTTTTAATGGGTTATTATTTTTAAAGTGACAACTCTTCAAAATTGTCGCATCATTCTGGTAATTTTTTCTGATAATCTGTCCATGAATCAGTAAATGATATGTTCTCTCTTATCAGGTGGATTTGGGAACAGAATCCAGGCACTGCTTTTGTAAAGCTGGGGATTTGCTGGCTGTGGTTGAGTAGCGATGTTCGACATTTAACTTACCGCAACCATTGTTTTTGAACTGCTAAATTGTAGGACCAACCCAGTATAACACTTTACTGGCTTGGTTTGCTCAAACTTGATTTTAGAAGGCAGACGTAAAAATTACTATATTATTTTCTGTTTCTCCTGTTCTAAACAACGATAAGTTTTGTCTTAGAAGTTGTCATTGAGAGAGACTACTTCATCGTCCTTTTTATAATGAACTGGGAAAAGTAGAAGTTCAATAATTTGCCATGAAATGTTTAGAATAAAAAAAAGAAAAAAAAATGCACTATATCATTCATTATACGCATATAAAATGTTATTTAGAGTGCATTTAGAGTGACAAAAAGTGAGATAATTGGTGTGAGATAAAAAGTTTAATAATTTTTAGAATTTTTTTAGTAATTTTTATCTTTTTTTAAGAGTTTTTTTGGTCATCTTGAAAGGAGCCTTAATTATATGTATTAAATGAATCAAAGCCCTTGAACTAGCTGAGTTAGGTCAAGGTTCGGTAACAGGATTAATTTTTCTGTTAAATTTCCGACTCATTACAAGAATTTTGAATGGGGCAATTGATCAGGGCGACAAAATAATGCAACCAATCGAGCCGTACATAGAATTAAAATTGTTGTATTCTAATAATTGTAGCTTCTACTTTCGTTGAAATTAATATATATATATATATATATATTTCTATATGTGTAAATACATACATATATATACACACACAATAAGAAGATAATATTAAGCTCGTAACAATAGTGAAAACAAACAAGTCAATTGAGGTTTGTAACGCATTTTGACAGTAGCTTCAGTGAGACTAGCGTATGCGGATCAAAGATCTATGAAGGAGAAAGAGTAATGAAGAGCTCAAAATTACTTTTTGTATATTTGAATTGTGATGAAAAATTAAAAAAATGAAATTTAAAAAATTTAAATAAGTAAACTAAAAAATTAATTTATTAATAAATACTTTTTATTTTTTTTAAATCTGCTTAAATTAATGCATTTGGGATTTTTATTGTCTTACTCAGTTCCTTTTCATTTTCCTAAACCTCTTCGTTCATTCTCTATATCCTCAATCAAATATTATTTTATTTGAAGAAATTAAATAAAATGATAGTATAGTAATATAACAAAGGGGTTTTTGTTTTATCAAATTATACGAAAAGTTACAAAAATTACTAATTTCTTTCAATTAAGTTTCATCGTATATTATTTTTATATTAATTTTATATCAATTTTTTTTTTTGGATAATTTTTTTCTTTTGTACTTTTTGCCATTCAAAAACCATTCTATTCCCTGGTACTAAATAGGGTCAAAAAAGTTTCGACTCATCTCACCAAAATCTCAAATAATGCCTGGAAGAACTCTATTTACGTCCGTAAATGTCTGACCGGCAGACTGCTCTGTAAGGGAATGAAGAAAGAAGACAAACGCTATAAAAGCATAGAAATGGGTATTAAGGTAGAGAATAAATTGACTGAACACCAAATACATGCCCCTAGACAAACATGTAGTACAAACATATACACACATATATATTTTCTTGTATCTTTTACATCCCAATTCGGGCTTATCCCTCCCCCAACCCAGTGCCTAAAAAGGACTATCCATTCGCTGGCATGGCCTTTGCGGAGCCACCTTGGTTATGAAGTTTTACCACACAAGCACAGCAGGCTGACACAAGCATAAGCCAAGACCTTTGCTCAAATCATTTTTCAGTGCTAACGAAATCTTCCGTGGTTTACCTATGTGCAAACTAAGTGGCAAAGTATGCTCAAATTCTCGAATTTACAAATTCAAACGAATTTTAGTCAAATCCACAAAATATTTAGTCAAATTCTTAAATTTGAAAATTCAATTAATTTTCTTACACGCACCGGTGTCACATTGTATCTAGAGCAAATAGTCCTTATAGGACTATACCATGGGTGGCAAAATAGGTACGAGTTATGTTCAGATTCATAATAATCCGTGTTGACTTGTATTTATACTCAAATAATTTAAAATTTGATGAACATGTTCAATAATTGTGTTAAGTTTGAGTCAAATTTTCCGGGGTCGCCTTTTCTCAGTAACTGTGTTTGTATTGATCTTCATATTGAGTCCTATTTTCGTGCCGTATCTAAATTGTCATCCATGGACACCTTGTTGAAGTTGTAACCATGCAAAAATATGGATTGTCATGTCAAGCCACAAATTTTGGATGTTGGGGCAGTTCAGATAAACTCTTGAGACAATTCATCCAAAACAAAATAAATATAACATACCAACATAATCAAAAAGCCACTTGAATAAAATAATGTCCCAAAATGATAATAGAAACGTTATAGAATCGTATGCCAATTCAACGACAGCAGAAGAAAATATTAAACGTCTCCATGCAGAAGCAAAACACCATAAGAAAGAGGATTCAGTAAAACTACACTTCTCAAACAAAACTCCAATTATTTCCAACCCATGTATGGGATTAAATTCTCTCCAAACACCCAACAAAAGAGAGAGCGAGAGCTTGATACTCTTGTTTCTGAAATGTATTATGAGTTAATGAAACAGAAAAGGCTTAAAAAGACAGGTATTTGCTAATATTAACCAGCCATCGGATGGTTGGAGATATATTCAATTGCAAGAGGACAGGAGTCAATCTTATCAGCTTCTTTATCTGGAATTTCTAGCTTGAATTCCTCTTCTAATGCCATTACAATCTCCACAGTGTCTAAGCTATCCAATCCCAAATCCTTTTGAAAGTGGACATCAGGTGTCACCTGCAGATAAGTATAGAAACTACTGTAATCCCATCAAAGTTTCACATAATACATGTGCAGTCACTACTCCAGGTTATAAGAACCTAATGCTAGTTAATATGTAGAGTTGACAATGAATTCCTAATGGAAGTGTCACCTTTGAAATTTGAGGTTCAACAATCAAACAGAGGAGAAGGCCATATGGCATTAACGGAGTTGGGAAGATTTCAACTGAAAAAATACAAGGTCTAGGCCAATGATGTTATAGTGGAGACTTACACTTTTCTTTTTCATCTGTTTCAAAGAAATCCATTTACCTGTTCCCCCCCCCCCCCCTAAATCAGTAAAAAGGAATTATATTATAAAAAAGCATCAAGAGATGACACTTAATTACAAAAGAAGAACTCAAAAGACAAAATCCCAAAATTTCACCCATTCGCCATTTGTAATATGAAATCACAAGAACTTTAAAATACATTCCTACCTATTCCGAATACTTTTCTATATTCTCGACCCATACGTACCCCCCACCACTATAAGAGGTCCATTTACCTGATTATAATAATGCTAGGATTTCTTTCATCTCCCCAAAATTCAGTCATTTCAACGACATTAAATGATATTTTAAATTTATCAAGACTCTAGTTTATGGCCCCTTCTCTATGGTATTAGTTGCAGTTTAATTGAATTTGCTTCACTAATAGGTTAATGATTCGACTTTGACTGTTATGGACTGGCATTAAGATCGAGTCCTAAACAAGCAGACCTAATTTTAACAGCTGGAACGGTAACAATGAAAATGGCTCCTTCTTTAGTGAGATTTATCAAGCATCTTTGTAGTGGCTCTCTCATTTGTTGACTGTTTCCTCTATCGCTTTCCGGTAAATTCAACATATGTAACTCATGAAAAAAGTATTGAAAATCAAATTTCAAAACAAATTTTTGGTGAACGTTTGGAGAATACCTAAAACCAATATACAGAATTCAATTTCACAATCAGTTGGAATACATGTTTCCGAACATAAAAAGAGTTCCAACCAATAGGACAACTTGAAAACAAATATGGACTTCAACAATAGGGGAAAAAATACCATTATGTCATTCACATGCTACAAAAAGCACAGTCTCTAATTTCCAATGAATGTAAAGCCCAATAGATTCTGTAAACCAATCAGGGTTTTAGGAAGTTTAGATGAATCAATATGACAAATAACATAGGAATCTAAGTAGTGATCAATTACCAATTGTGATGGACAGGCAGTGCGTGGCTGGGTGCCTAGGTACGTGTTGAAAAAGCGACCACTGATGCGCGGTAAAATACTCCTTCCCCCGCATCTGGGTAAGGTGAGGTTATGTGCCATATGTGTAGGGCTCGTGATCTACTTGGTAGGGGGTGTTTTAAAACCGTGGGGGCAATGACCCAAAATGGACATCATCATGCCATTTTGATTGGGCCATGACAAAAATATATCAAAGCAAAGAACAGCTGGAAAGTAAGATCATGCAAGGATGTGTGCTCCAAAGGGGGGAAATTGTGACGAACTTGTAGTGCATGGGTGGAAGCCTATGCGGGGTGTTACCATCAAGCGCGATGAAGCACTCGTGTCCCACATCACTTGGATGAGGCGAGGTTTCATGTCATATATGTAAGGTTCAAAATCTACTTGGCATGAGGCCTTTTAGAACCATACGAGTCAAGACCCAAGGCGGACAATATGATACCATTTTAATTGGGTCATGACAAATTGGAATCACATCACCAGTACAGAGATGACCAAAAAAAGAAAGGCGAAATCAACTAGTGTAAAAGATGAAAATAGGAAAAAAAAAATAGAGGAGAATTAACAAGAATATGACCAATTCATGCATAATTTTATTGGCGCAATGCATGAGAAACTACATTCAAAAGGAGAGAAGAAAAATGCAAGATGATTCAAACTAGTTCAACAATAAATGTCCACGCATTTGCCATGTGAAGAAAAACCTTATACAAGCAACACAATCACTATACGAAGCTAACCAAAAAAATAGACTAACAATTGACATTAGGAACTTTGATAACCAAAGAAGTTTGGGAATAATGAAATAAACAATATCATGCCATGTGGATTGTGGGTCGTAACTACATTTTTTAAGTGTGAACGTTTATCTCATTAATCTCTTACAAACAGGCCACAGACTGCCTCACTAAATAAATCATCGGTCCAATTATTTGAGTTTTTCAAGACATTATGATTAGTCCCTTTGTGTAGTGGCAGCATGAAAGGTGCGTTTTACAACAAAACACAAACGAACGGGTAATAAATAAAGGGTATCGCCTAATTGGCTGCTCGGAAGTGATTTTTGGGTGGCATCTGCTTGATGCCTTTTAATAAAATTGTTATTTATTTATTTATTATAAAATTAAATAAAAATAATAACGGAATCACCAATGAGTTATAGAGACTTCACCTTTCCCGTGCATTAAATTTTTGGATGGCATCTACTTGATGCCTTTTAATAAAATTATTATTTATTTATTTATCATAAAATTAAATAAAAATAATACCAGAATCACCAATGAGCTTATAGAGACTTCATCTTTCCCGTGCATTCACACCATTTGCATCATTATTTGTAGGTCCAATTTAAGAGCCAAGAAATTGGATAACAAAGAATATTTCCTCCTATTACAGAAGAAAGGGCATGCCTTCCATTAACATACAACTCCTCTGAAATGAAATGACTAGTTATGCCTGTACCCTCCCATAGGTAAAATCATCAAATCGAATTAATCTCCATAAGCTTGAATCCTTGAAATAGAGGTAACAAAATCCTCCTATAATCTAGGCATTAACACTTAGCTGAACCGAATAGAAAAAATTAATCGATTACAAAGATTTTTTATTTTTTTATTTATTATTATTATTATTATTATTTGGCTAAGTAATCGATTACAAAGATAGGAATACTACACTAGGGCTTCCACATTTGCTTGCTAAAACCGAACCAGATTAATCTTTATAAGGGCTTTACCAACTAATAGGCATTTTGTAGCAATGACTATAAATTTCCCTTGAAAGAAAAGATTCAAAGGTCCAATTTTTAACGAGATCTCACATATTTCAGAAAATTTACAGGTTTCTCCCCCTCCTTCAAAATCAAATATTCGGTTTAAGCAATTGTAACGAGTCCACATACCCCATTTCCTTTTTTTGGTTTTCTTATTTCCCAGATTTTATCAGCAACCAAACAGAAGAGCAAGATCAGGAAAGGGGGGAGGCGATGGCTGGCTGACCTTGGAAGGATCAACTTTGGGGAAGCTCTTGACGACATCGAGGACTCTGTCGATGACCTCTTCCTTGGTGAGATGGTCGTCGCCGTGGGAAGACATCGATCGGACGGTACTGCAGAGGCTCAACCTCGAGCCATTTACGGTTAGGATTTGAGCAACAGGCACTCGGACGTGACGGAGTATGGTTGCTCTCAAACCCGATGCCATATCTCTCTCTCCCTGGATCGGCCACCAGGGTTTCTCTTCTCCTTGATCTAATTCACTTGTTCAGTTGCTCATTGGCTAAATTACACTTTCCTCCTCAATATTTATATAATTACACTCATACCTCTAACATTTAAAAATTATATTTATTTCTTTTGTTTTAAATTGTCATTAATATTAACTATTTTTTTGTTAAATTAATTATTAAAATTTAACGAAAGTAATAACAAAATAATTAAAATTTTAAATATTTTTTAATTTACCTTTCTTTATGTAATATCCGCACCAATTTTCCTTTTAAAAATCTCTAAAAATAAAAAAATCACTTATATCTAAACCTCACACACAATCGGGTTTAAGGGAGCTGCAATGAAAAAATTCACTGCAGAAACTACAGTTAAAAATGAAGGGTTGAGATTTTCTTACACTTAATCCAATAGTTTTAATTTATTTTAATTAAATTTATTTTTAAAATAAAAAAAAGTTTAAAAATTTTTACTGGAGCACAATTAATACGGAATGTCAAAAATCACTGTATCATTAAAGTGTAAAGAAATTTTAACCATTTATTTTACCATTGGTAAATTTTTTCACTGCAACTCCTTGATCCCAACACAATCACACTGATGTCATTGAGCCATATAAATGGATTGGGGCGGACATAAGCCTATCCGCGAGAAACCCTAAGCCCGACCCTCCTTATTTTTTTGGGTCATTTATATATTTTTGCAAAAATATTTATTTGGGTAAATTTCACTAACCTCCCCTGAGATTTTTGACACCAACAGAAACCTCTCCTGAGATTTCTGAAATGACACTGCCCTCCCTTCCTTTACCAGATAAATTTCACTAACCTCCCCTGATCTATTTTTTTTCCCGTAAAGGTCCCGTTTGGAGTAAGAAAAAATAAGATAAATTGAGATAAAATAGAGTTTAGGGTTGATTTTGGCGCCTTTTTTTTCTGAAAAGTAGCAAACTGTGGGATAAATTGAGATAAAATGTAATTTTGGGTTAATTTTGGCATCTTTTTTTTTAGAAAGTAGCAAACTGTGAGAATGATTTTTAAATCCATTCTCACGGATTCAAAAAAATAGCGACAATGATACTCGTTTGAAAGCTTTCGATGCAAAGAATATGATTGTATAAAAAATTTACACATTCAAAAATCTCAGGGGAGATTAGTGAAATTTATCCGGTAAAGGAAGGGAGGGCAGTGTTATTTCAAAAACCTCAGGGGAGGTTTCTGTTGGTGTCAGAAACCTCATGGGAGGTTAGTGAAATTTACCCATATTTATTTTAATAGTAAATTATTTATTGTTATAAAATATAAGCTTATTTTTTTGTTAGTTAAAATATAATTTAAAAGCTAAATAAAATTAAGTGAGGAAATTTGAAATTTAAAACTGAAGTCTGACCCGACTCAACATAATAGTTAATAAAATATTATTAATTCAACTGCAAATATAGCTTGGTCTATATTCTCCCTTACAAATAATTACATTTTATCTAGATAGTAAATAGTTTTTTTTTTTAATTTTGAATTAACATTAAAAAAGCATAATTTATCACAACTTATCTTTTTATTAAGAAAATAAAATTTTAAGTGTAGATCTTAATAAAATAATTATTATTGTATAATGTAAATGTCAAATTTATAATGTTTTGCCCTTGTGTTTGGATAGCATTTATCTTATTAATATCATGCAAATAATTGGATTTTCTCCCCAAATACGAGAATGTGATCTTAACTTTTATTTTCATTATTTTTTTATTACATGATGACTTCAAATATAATTTTTTATTCTAATTGGAACTATACTTAGGTACATGGATAATATTAATTACATTTTTAGAATTTGTAATTAGCTAAACTCAAATTAAAATTGAAAAAAAAATGACAAAGGGATCATGTTTAGAGAATAATTTTTTTATTTTGATTTTTTACAACTCATAGTGTCTAGCTTATAGAAGATAAAATTTTATTTGCATTAATATAATTAATTGTTGTCATTGCACAAATTGTCTGAGAGCATCGTTAGCAAGGGTAAGGGGGCTGCAGTAGCCCATTAACTGCAGCGGCTGCAGTCCGAGGAACGGCTTTTGTTGGACAGGAAGGTTGAGTGGAGAGTGAAAAAAAAATTATAAATAAAAATAATTAATTTTTTATTTGATTAGATTAGAAAATAAAATAAAATAAAATAATATTTTTAATACGATTAATAAGTAACTTTTAATAACTTTTTGGGGTTCGATAAAACAGATCTAAATTTTTAGTAATGTTTGATAATTTTTTGTGTGTTTGACAAAAATTTTTGAAACTTTTGAATTGGATTAAAATGAAATAATGATTATACTCCTCGCCAACTCATAAAAAAATTAATGTGTTGGCAACCTGCCACATAGGATTATTAACAACTTTTGTATCCAAAGTTTGTGTTTATTATTTTTATCTTTTTCAACTTGCAAATGAAGTTTAAGTGAAACTACAAATTCTTATTCTTATGTTCTTCAATTAAAAAAATTTCTTATGTACTTATATATAATTTGAATAAACATAATTATCTTTCATAAATTAACCTTTAAAATTTTAACAAAAATATTTAGTTTAGTTTGGCATAAGAAAATATGTTATAAATTAAATTAAAATAAAACTTATTTATATTTATACTGTTAACAAGCATATTAAAATTAATTATTCATAAAAATTAACTATTTTTATTTTTTTTATTTCTATTTGTTTTACTACACACTTAAAATTTACTAAAAGTTACTTAAGGATATTAAAAATAATAAATACAAACTTTTGGTACAAAAATCGTTAATAATTCTATGTGACAGGTTACCAACACATCAATTTTTTTGATGAGTTGGTGAGGAATATATAATCATTATTTCACTTTAACCTAATTCAAAAGTTTCAAAAATTTCTACCAAACACAAAAAAAATTATCAAACGTATCTAAAAATTTATATTTATTCTACCAAACACCCAAAAGTTATTAAAAGTTACTTAATTATATTAAAAATATATTTTATTTTATTTTATTTTCTAACCTAATCAAATAAAAATTATTTATTTATATTTATAAATTTTTTCACTCTGCACTGAACCTTCCCGTCCAATAAAACCCACAAATTTTGGACAAAAATGAGCCGTTTCTCGAACTGCCGCTGCTACAGTTAATGGGCTACTATAGCCCCCTAACCGAACAAACGAATAAAATACAAATAATATACATAATTGAGGAAAATACCTAATTGTAGAGGATGGAATTGATTCAATTTTTAGTTCAACTCATAAAATTTAAGTTTATTTCCAGTGGTTGCTAGTTCGAGTTTTCTCATGACTAATGGAGAGTTTACCTCGTCATTAACTTTAAGATCTTAAAGATTAGTCCAGGTACGCGCAAGTTAACTCGGACACTTTTAGTTAAAAAAAAATTGATTTGATTTGATTTTAATGTACTTAAGCTCCAACAAATAATAATTGGTTCGGATTTTAAATAGGTCCAAACTCGGTTAAATAAATAATTATTTAGCTTTAATTTAGCTCACAAATCGTTTAATTATTTAAAACGATATCATTTTAGTTTAAAATATTATAAAACAAAAATGAATAATTTGATTAAACAAAGTAATGTTACTTCGCTACACTAAAACAGTATTGTTTTAATTTAAAATATTATAAATATTATCTTTTCAAATTGAATGAATTTGATTAAACAAAAGTAATGTTACTTCACTACACTAAAACAGTATTGTTTTAATTTAAAATATTATAAATATTATTTTTTTCAAATTGAATTGTGAGCTTTCAAATTAAGTTATTCGTAACTCAAGCTCAGATTTGTATCTATTCTTTGGCTCAAATTTAACTTGTTAAAATTACTTATGCATTTTTGGATTTAACATAAACAGATTCGTTCCATTTTTGGCGCGAAACTAATCAAGTCGTAAACAAATAAACCTATGTAATTTGTATTCTATTTAATTAAAGTTATTTAGGATATGTTAGGAAGTAGTAGTTGTACCAATATTATAATTACGTAACGCTGATACACATGCTATGCGTGTGAATCTTTTTTTTATCGATCAATAAAATTATAACAAAATTAACAAAATGCCTCAAATAGTAAATAAGAAAATGGTAAAGGTTCTTTAAAGTAAATAATACATAATTAAGGAGTATTATAAGAAAATAAAAAAAATTACAAATTAGTAGATAGTTAAAAGGTATTTAAAGTAGATAAAAATATAAATAAAGTAAAATTATATAATTACGTGACAGTTATAAAAAGAATCACTTTTTAATGCCTTTGAAGCACAAATAGTTATAGGAAGTTAAATAATATTATAGGAAAAAAAAAAGCTACCAAAGAAGAAAAAAAAGTTTTATAAAAAAAGAAGTTTGACTAAATATTAATATTTGCTATATAATAGTATAGATGTTTCTTATTATTATTTTTTAATAATAAAATTTAAATGTCTTATTTTACATTTGATTATTAATTAACTTAACAAGTATAATTAATTATATGTCCTATATATTATTTAAAATAACAAATAAATGTATTGATTATGTAGAAAATATAAAATCTTAATTATTACTCGTGTCAATTTGTACATTTCATATAATTCAATATAATTAATTAAGTAGTTATATATGTCGTATAATTTGATAAAATTTATTAAATAGATTATGCGTATCATATTATATAACTTACCCAGCAAATATATTGTATTAAAATTAAATATACGATATATTTAATTAATCGAATCAAATTAAAATTAACCTTTCAACTTGGGAATTAAATTTTCCTCGGAAGCAAACAGAGCAAATGCGCGTCACGTCACATGGGACAACGTATTTTGTGTTCCGTTACCCGCGTGGCCAAACGCTCTTCAAATCAATTCCGATCGCCTACCTACGCGCAAAAATTATCGCGAGCCAGCCCTCTCAAATAGACGGAGAAAGGCATCACGTCGGGCATCGAAATCTCCGGCGACAGGCCCAATCATTTTGCCGGCGAGATCTTGGCAATTCGTGATCCGATCCGCCGGATTATCAGGATAGATCCGAGTGATGGCTCCGGTTTCAGCTCTTGCCAAATACAAGCTCGTGTTCTTGGGAGATCAATCAGTCGGCAAAACTAGCATCATCACTCGATTCATGTACGACAAATTTGACAACACATATCAGGTGAAGGAATGATTAGCACGCTTGATCTGTTTGAAACGAGATTTTTTTTTTTCTGAATTTATTTCTGCCTGCGGATCTGGCTTATTCTGCGTTATGTTCGCTTGCGCTCGTTGATTATTGGTTTATACCTGCAAGTAGGATGTTATTTTTGTGTTATATTGAATAATTTAATATGGATTTTGATATTCTTTAATTTGACGTTTTTGTTGCTCTGATTTCCTCATCTAATCAGTCTGAAATTTGCGTGATTTGCCCTCGGTGAGAAAATACAAGAAAAAGTAAGGAAATCATAATTTGGAATTATCTGGTTTTCTGCTGTTTTTTCATTTATACGAAATGCAGAATTTCATCGCTTCATACTTTTGGAAGGAAATTTTAAAATTGAATCCCTAAGCAGCTCTTTTTTTTTTTTTTTTTTTCCCGAAGGGTTGTTAGGCTTAGCTGGATGAGTGACATCAGAAATTCTAAGTTTCTCATTGGCACAAGAATTAGTTAATGCTGTTGAGCTATCTCATGAAAAAATGCAACTTGTGGCAGTTGTGTTGTAAGATGTTGCTATTACATATATCCCATGGAAATAACAAATCAAGGCAAACCTAGCGTATTGGATTAATCATTGGACTATTATTGCTCTTTGGTGGTTTTTGATGGATTTGCACTAGAGGTTTCAATAAGGAGTTTCACTAGAGAGTTACATCTACAGGTTTGCCTTAGTTTATAGTTTATACCCAAAAAAAAAAAAAAAAATTAAAAATAAATAAAAGGTTAATAAATCTAATCATATCCATGTTTGCATTAGTTTATATTTTATGTAAAATAAAAGGTTGCATAAATCTAATCAAATTCACGATGTTCAATAACTAGACCTAAACCTCTTGTATCCGCCTTGTGTTATACTTTATCCTCATAAACAGTCTGAAACTCTTTTAAACATATCCTGTACCTGTCTTATTAGGACAGGAGTGGACAACATAATTGGCTCAATTTGGGTTGTTCAATGACTAAACCTGAACCCGTCCTTGAATCCGCTCTGGGTTATACTTTATCCAAATAAACCGTTTGAAACTCGTTTAAACAAATCCCATACCCGTCTTATTAGGACAGGAGTGGGGCAGGAAACCATTTTTTAGTAAATTGCCAACCCTGGTTAGTGTATCCATGTGTGATCAAAATTTGTTGTTGCGGATCTATTTGTTTTTTTTTTTCTCACAAAACAGTAAATCAATTTTAAATATTAATTGGCACAATGATAAGCCCCTTTGTTATACCATGGTACTTAAAGCAATATGTTGTTTCTGCTATGTGTTTTTTTTTCTTCTACTTATCATTATCATATGTACTTATGCATCTTAAATTGCAATTCAGGCTACCATTGGTATTGATTTTCTATCAAAGACTATGTATCTTGAAGATCGAACAGTTCGATTGCAACTCTGGTAAGAAGATGCATTCCTTGTAGAATAAAAAAACTGTCCATGCGTGTATGTGCATTGCAGCATATGCATGTTTGTTCCAACTTGTGATTATGACATTTTTGCATAAGGGTTACAACAAGATGATCTTCTCCAATGCAGAAGCTTTTTGCATTGAGTTGCTATTTTTTTCATTTGCAAACTTTTGCAGTAACCTACCTAAGGTAAAAATGCATTCGGTAGAAAATGGAAGCATTGAGGTGATATTTGCTTCTTGTGTTTTTAGAAAGTGATTTAAGTGCCATCTCATGTGCTGAGTTACCAAAAATCACAACTACCTTTCCAAACCACGTTTTTGTACACACGTTCTGGAATATGGAATACTTGTGTTCCAGTATGCTAAATTTGGCGGTTTGAAAAGATTATACCTATGTTGTATCCTCGTTAGAAAACCTTTGAAAATAGTGAATTGATCACAAAATGTGTGGCAAAAATAGCCAATGAGTATACACTTTTATGAAAGGATAAAAAGAAGGTTCATACCAAACAGAGAGTGCACTCAGTTTGATGAATATCTAAATTGTTTTATTTTATTTGGTTCAATCCTGTGTTCAGCTTCTACATGACGTATTGGAATGCATTAATTTTGGAAGCTTCATCTTTTGCTTGGTCTGTTTGCAGGGATACTGCTGGGCAAGAAAGGTTTAGAAGTCTTATTCCAAGCTATATTAGGGATTCTTCCGTCGCAGTTATTGTATACGATGTTGCAAGTATGCATTTCCCCTATCTTTTCATTGGATGCACACATTTGCTTGAGTTTATAAGTTTTATTGACACTTATGGTTACTACAGCCATATTACCAGTGGCAGCATTTATTAGCTATGATAATTTCAAATATAATGTAGAAGCATCTTGCTTGTTCTCCTGTCTTGATGTCATTTATGGCACTGTTGTGATAACTTGTTAGCTGCTTTGTGTCTTTTTCGGATGTGTAGGCAGGCAGTCATTCCTGAACACTTCAAAATGGATTGAGGAGGTTCGCACTGAGCGGGGCAGTGATGTTATTATTGTCCTTGTTGGAAACAAAACTGACCTTGTGGATAAGAGGTAATGATTAAGTATGTATTTTAATTTATCTTAATTTTGTTGATTTTTTCCTTGTGCATTCTCTAAGTAGTCATTTGGACTGAATATATATTTTCCTGGGAGTTACTTTGAGACTGTTGAATTACTTTACAGTCATCCAAGATCCATAACAAGAATTAACATTGCTGTGCAGTTTGTATCTTTGACAGACACAGCTGCGATGCATGAAAATATGTAAAAAAATGAAAATTTATCCTTCTTGAGGGTCTTTGAGAGGCCCTTTCCTTAGGGTTAGAATTTTAGTTTTATTGTTGGATGGGCAAAATATATCCCTCAAGAAAGGCTGAATTGAGTATTTTCGGGTGGGCCAAAAAGGACAAAATCCAGGCCCCCTGTTTGTATGCCAATTTATTGAGCGATATATAAGATTTACTTGTGTCTCTTTGAGCTGCTATTTTATGGATTTCTAGGTCAGCTTATGAAGTCATAGACAAAGTAGGGAGAGAAATGGACTTGTAACTCTTGAGTGCTCTGGGTATCGTTTTGATCTCCCTTTTAGTTTTAGATTTTGTTATTTGTCTTGTCTTTGTTCTTTAGATATTTCTTGAAATTTTCTGATTCTTTTCTTCATTTTCTCTTCCCTTTAATTACATTATGGGTTTAATAAAGCTTTTTTTTTTTTGGAAAAATTTTCATTTCTGAATGTAGGTTTATACCAAAGCTTGTTTATTCATTAAATTATCCAGACCAAAAAGAAAAGGATGGCCAAAAAGAATATTTTGGCACTTGGAATTTGTTGCAAAAATAGATCACCTCTTTTTTAGTATATGTAGCTATGGAATAAGCATTTGTGGGCAGTTGCTGTGGAGCGCGGCTTGTGTTTTCCTCTATTCTTGGGATCCAAGGTCCTTCCAGATACTTAGTTATGTCTCGATGTTGAGAGTTTTTGTGCGCGACAGTTAGGGGCTTCCAGAGTATAGCATTTTTTAAATCATTTCGCTATTGGATTTGCAACTAACTTTTTAGTTAAATATTAACCATAAGATGGGAATATAGACACAGGGAACAATATATAAAGGATAAGCTGATAAGGTGTGAGCTCAATCATTTATGGACAAGCTGCAATTTGGGTATGCTGCGTGGTGATTTGTAAATTTTTTTCTTTTTCTTTCCTTTGTTTTTTTAAATAAAATTCAACGGTGGAGGATTAGTCAGGCCCAATGGTCACCAGTTTGAATCTGTTCTGGGCAACTGGAGGTTTACTTGATCATGAACTTTAAAAGAATTGGTTAAAGAGTGCATAAGCTAGTCCAGGTATCCTGAGTTATTAAAAAAAAAGAAAAATTCAAATGTGGAGGAGCTAAATATTCTTTCCTGTTATCTTTGAGAAAGGATGAAATCTTTTTGGAAGGTATGCTAATTGTAGGTTATGAACTTACGACATAATTTAGTGTGGTGGTACAAGAGCACTATAATAGAAAGAACTGAGGAGTGGAGTATAAAGCTAAGACCTCTGTTTTGGATGGGTAGTAGGTCAAAAGTCGTCAAACCAAATGCAAATGGAATTATTTTTGATGACTTATCAAAAAAGAAAAAAGTGTGGAATTAATTCATTAGTTTTTGTAGGATTTTTTTACTACATCAATTTCTCTGTTGTAGAAGTGCTTTTTTGTGTTTTTTGTATCATATTTAGCTCCTTCTGTGATGAGTTGCCTGAATAGCTTGCTTCAATCTCATTCAATGTCTGAAGTGAAAATAAAATAAGAATTGAGATATTTAGGTCTCAGATCTACCATCAAATTCTGCTGAATTTCTGGAGAGGAAAATCCAGGAAGTCAAAAGTATCTATGATGCGTAATAAGTTCAAGGCATGGGAAGGAGTGCATATTTATTTAATTCATTGTGCCTACTGTCATATGTATGTTCGTAATGTCATTTGGTTTTTCACTATTGCATTGCTTATGATTGTCCACCTCCAATTACATGCAGTGTCTTTGTAGAAGTGTACAAAGCTTTTGTGACATAGAGAGGTAGGTAGTCCAATCCTAATAAATAGGATTATCCCTTTCGAAAATTTGAAAAATAAATTGTTTTAGACTTATAGCCATTAGCCCGTTCTCAATGCTCCCGTTTTGCAGGGAAGCTGATTCCTTTGACCTGAAAAATAAACAGGCTTGGAATGGAAGAAGAAAATTTAGATTTAACCATGCCTGTATCGGAAAATATCACATTACTAACCAATCGGTGAACTGTGCTATTGATTGTTCAAACTGGTGGCCAGATTTTATGACATCGCCATGTGATGGCATGATGTGGTCTAATCTATGCAAGTTGCTACTGAGAATGTGAGATTTATGAATCAAATTATAACCAAAGTCTACTGATGGATATGCTAATTGTACAGGCTTGGCTCAAAACCTATTCCATTTCAGCTATAGACCCGCCTTTGCGGAAAGAAGTTTTTTTTTTTAAATCCTAACCACCATACATAAAAACTACAAATAAATTCATGTCAATATGTTATTGTCACCAAGTTCGTTTGTAGCATTCAAGCAAAATGCTAGTAGCTGTAACTATCAGTTATGCATGGCCTCCACTGTGCAGATTGCTTCTCCACGGAGCCTTTCTTTCTTTTCGATTATTATTTTTTTTTTAATTTTTTGTAATCTTCTCACATTTTGCTCAATGACTTGCCATCTTATGCTGTTGGACCACAGGCAAGTCTCAATAGAGGAAGGAGAAGCGAAAGCCCGTGAGCTAAATGTCATGTTTATTGAAACAAGTGCAAAGGCCGGCTTCAATATAAAGGTAAACTATTGGATCTTATGAGACTCTCATTTTCTTTAGAAATGATATTGGCCATATAAATTTCATGCTAATGTACATGAAATTTTTAAGTTTCCATGCATTTTCCAGTTTTTTCTTTTATATATTTTTGTTGCACATAAAACTTGAGCCACTTTCTCTCATCCATGAGACCATTTTTTAACGTGTTCGTTGCCTGCGACTCTGGAAGGTTCAATTTCTTACAATGGCAGGGCAAGCCATCGCCATTCCAAATGAATCAGGTGTTTTAAGTTGAGAATGATATCTCTAGTATTCAACAGTCTCAAAATGGGTCTCAACCATTTTGAGAAAAACTGGTTGCTTCTCTCTTTTTTGAGTCTTCTCATGAGTCAGATGTGCTTGCCTGTTCCTGTAATAGACGGTGTTCGACTAACATTGAAAATCCTGTCCAGCCGCTATTTCGGAAGATTGCCGCAGCCTTACCAGGGATGGAAACCCTATCTTCGACGAAGCAAGAAGACATGGTTGATGTCAATCTCAGGTCCAGCAACCCAAGTGCATCTCAGTCGCAACCACAGTCAGGAGGTTGTGCCTGTTGATATATAGGTTCGATCCTTGTACTGTTTTGCAACCTCGACAACATAGCATCTGTAAAGCTCTTGTTCTCAATAATATCGAGTAGATTTTGGGTGTATTGGTTCTTAAAAAAATTAGAACTCAAAACGGGTGGCTATCATTGTAGTTTTTAACATGGGGTATTTGTTTGATTTTGTTGGACCTATTTTGCGCAAGACTCATTTTTTTGGCCAAATTGTTAGGCATATATTTGAATTTGATGCAGCTTTGCTAGCAAAATTTTGCTTTAAATTTCGGTTGAATAAATGCATTCGATATAGCATGCTATTGCATGCATTCCTGCTATTCAGGCTGAAGCATTCTGGTAGTTTTGGGATCATGATGGTTCTGCATTCGTATTTAAAAGGGGAGAGGTTGACATGAAAATGATGTCAGATTGCGGCGAGGCACTTCAACTTATTTGAATTAAAATCTAATGGTTCAAGTATATTCATATATTTTTAATTCAAGAAAAGTATAAATGTGTTTGAATCGTTACATTTTAATCTAAATGTTTAAATTAAAATCTAATTATTAAAATATATTTACATATTTTTAATTCAAGAAAAGTATGAACATATTTGGACTATTGAATTTACTAAAACACTAAGTTGGATTTTGAAGAAATCTAACAGCTCAAATTTTGATTTGATTTCCTCAGTATTAGACAATCTTAAGTTGATTTCCTCCATATTTGACAATTATCATGCTAGATTCAAAATTAAATCAATCTCTCTCTCTCTCCCCCCCTCTCTCTCTCTAGTAGATACACTCTCTCTCCTTGTATTAATATATATAAGATTAAATACTCGTTTAAAGTTTCAAAACAAATTTAAAAGTTTTTAAATTTTTTCAATTAAATTGTCACATTTCACTTTTACACAAATTTTTAATTTTTTTAAACTTTTTCAAAACTTCAAATATTATATAAATATTTTTTAAAAAATAAAAAACAAGTAGATTAATAATTAAAAATAGAGAAAAGACATAACAAATATGCGTCTATTAAGATAGCTGAACAATTCTATTATTTTTTTCCCCTTACCCACCATACTAATAGTAGCCACAATAATAATGGTAATGGTAATGAGCTAACAAATAATTAACCTTCAACTTGCATCTGAAAACAATGAAATGACTGATTCCTAATTTCCTGAAAGTCACCGGCTGGATTATTATGTCCTCCAATTGGACAAATTGTAATTATCCTCTTCGATTATTAGCATGGTTTCCCCGAAAAAAAGAAAGGGGTATGACATTGAAGTTATCCGATTTCTTTTAAGGGGGTGTTTAGTCGATAAAAATTTGATTAAAAATATAATATAATTATAAAAATCTTTTGTAAAAATAATATGTACTAAAATTTAATTGAAAAAAATATAAAAAATTAATAAAAATTAATAAATTTTAGTTAATTTTGACTAAAAAACACTTTTTAAAAAGATCTAATGGTTGTAGGATCTGTTTGCTTATTTAATTTTCAGCTAATTTTTGATATTTTTTTATTGGATAAAAGTTAGTAGGTAAAATTTTTTTATGCCTTTAATAAAATAAATAAAATTTTTAATAATTTTTATCAATTTTAAGTGTTTGTAAAATAAATAAAATTTTTAGCCACTTTTGAAAAAAAATTTTTTTGGTGTTTGAAGAAATTTTAATGATTTTTAATTAAGTTAAAATGAAGTAATTATTATACCCTTTCAATGGTTTGACAGCCTGTCAGTAGGATGATTATTGGTAACTTCTATTATTTTATTATTAAGGATCCGTTTGGTTAACTAAATTTTGGTCAAAAAATATAATAAAAATGAAAAAAATGTGATATAAAGGTGATAGGTTTTAAATTTTAATTAAAAAAATGTACAAAAAAGTTAAAAATTAATAAATTTTAGTAAATTTTTGTAGATCAAACAAGACTAATTAACTTGTAATATTTTGCTAAATAATTTTTACCGAACAACGAAAGTTGAAAAATATTTTTTTCATCTTTCAAATGGGCCGCATAGAACTAACGGGCCGATTGGATGCAGCTAAAGAGGGGGGCAAAAATTTTGCCCGTGGACCCCACATTTTTTGCTTAGTTTGGCAATCGAAATGTTTCCTTTCTCCCCCGGATTAGATTTTGCATGGTATTAAATTTAGCCCCGCGGGGGGATAATTTTTAACTAGGGTTTGGGCTAGCTAAAAATTATCCCCCTTCAAGTGGATAAATTTTTGACATTTTTAACCTTCGTTAATGGTATTGTTAACTTGATTAAAATAAATATAATGTTAATAAAAAAATAATAGATAAGCCAACAAGTCAAAATAAACATAATTAAAAAAATTGGATAATAACCAACCATTCAAAAGTACATATTTAAAAAAAAAAATTTTAAATAAATTTATAAAAATTAAATTTTCAATGAAATAAATAATATAACTTCAAATTGTCCAAAAATAATTAAATAGAGTGGGTTTTACAATTTAATATTTAATTTAATGGGTAACTAAGTTTGCGACATCACAAGGGCAAAAGAGTCATTTGACTTTTTTTTATCATCATTCACCTTCTCTTATTTATAAAACATCCAAACTAAGTCAAAAGCTATCTCCTTCATAAACATCACATCAATATGGGCCAACCCTCTAAAAATAATATCTCATCTTATCTTATACCCCCTCTAAAACTTATCCCTCTAAAATTTTAGTACCATCCAATCGGCACCTAAGTTTAATAAATTGGTGCTCCCCTCCCCCAGTACTGAAGCACATCTGCTCTGCTCGGCGGACTGAGGCTGTGCCCCTTCCATTGTTCGTGTTTCGATTCTTTCGAACCAGAACCAAAACCCTAGACCGTAGAAGTCGCCTCCTCCAACGACCATCGGCTTCTGCCACCGTCGACGGCGGTTATACATTCCCTCCAAAAACACTATGGTCAACTCAACGCCGTCAGGTATATATATGATTTATTGGGGCTTCCATACTTATGCTTTTCTTCCACGATTAACTGGGGCGTGTTTTCTGTTTGATCTTGAATTAATTTAAAATTTTGAAATTTCAATTGCATATATATATATATATATATATATCTATATATTTTAACTTCAAATACAACTTGGTGCAAATAGGTTAATTTCCTAATATTAAAATGGAATTTTTTTATATTAAAATTTTGAAAAAAATATTTATTTATTTAAAAATATAATTTAAATACTTTTTTTTAATAAAAAAAAAATAAGTTTACTTGGGTGACCTTGATATTAAACATAGATTTGATGGGGGGGGGGGGGAAGAAATATTTGCGTGTTCGCATGTTATTGAGTGCAATAAAATTTTTTTTATAGTTATTTGTATTTCAAGTTTTTAATGGATACATTCTTATTAAAAATTTATTATTATTATTTTTTAAGAATTTTCCAATGAAAACATAGGCCAAAAAGTCAAACTCGCCGGCTCCCTAGCCACCCGCGTGTATCCCTTGGAAACGCGGCGTTCTACTCCTCCAACCGCTGTACCTCTTTTGCACCTTTCTGATTCTCTCTCTCTCTCTCTCTCTCTCTCTCTCTCACACGCGCGCGCACCCCCCCCAACCTGAACAAAGCCATTTTTCTATCAGAAGTTCAGAAAATGGCCGGTCTGTTTCTGATGCCTCTCTCTGTAACGAAACACGAACCTGTTGATTTCTTTTCGTTAGCTGTATTCAGATTTAGGGTAGGTTTAATTTATTAAAAATCATGGAAAACTCTAAAAATTTTTAAAAATTATTTATTTATTTCGTATATGAATTACAAGTTCATAAATTATTTCACATTATCTCATTTTATCCCACTTTTTATTTTTCAAAGCACCTTTAATTTTTTATGAGCTCAAAATTTTAGGTTTGAAGCTCTTCCGTTGTTATCCTATGTAAAAGAAATGCTCTTCCGATGTTTTCCAATCTCTAATTTGTAATTCAAAGACTAGGGAATGGAGGGATGAGACTAATTTGTGATGCCTTGACTGAAAACTTTTTAAGTGCTCACTGCTCAGACATGTTCTTTTTTTTTTTTTGGGGGGGGGGGGGGGAAGGGAATATGGAAAGTGATGCTTTTGCGCTAGATTCCGGGAGTTTGGTTTGATTCAAGAGTACTTAGGATGTAGCGTTTCATTAATTTTCCTTTTGTTTGGTGTCTCAATGGGTTTCTCATTTGTAATTACAAAGTTGAATAAGTTAAATACTGTTCTTGATTAATCCTTCTGCTCCTCCCATTCCACTGAAATTAAAAAATCTACTTATTCTTGATTTACTCCTTGAATTAGAGCAAGTGTACCTTCCTCCACTCAACAAAAGATCCATCAGCCCAATATTCTCAATTAAATCAAAGAATCTCCTCTTCACTCTCTTCTACCATCTGGCTTGCTGGTCTTTTTCCCATATTATTATTTACTACAAGACTTTGGGGATCGATTGTTCTAAAGGAATCTTTTTTTGGCTAAGCTTTTATTCTTTAGTCGAGCATAATGCACTGGTCAGATCTGTAAATGCTTAAATATTTTTGCAATTGCAAAAGATGTAATGTATTGAGGGGTGTGATGGAATTTCTAAGGATTGGCAGGAAATTTTTGAGAGACATAAAGAATTCTGTCTGCACCTTGATTACTTGTTGGCAGAAAACCTATGTTGCTGAATCTTTTCTTTGGTATAGAGGCCCTATAGGGCTGTATTTATTTGTTAAATCTTGTGTTTTCTTTTCATTCTTTCTAGGATATTGGTCCTTTACCCCCAGTCTCACTTACAACCTTTTGTATGTTTGATGCATACTGATGCTTCAAGGAATTCAAGTTATGCCTATATTACAAGCACTGCTAATTTTGTAAATTGGTCTATGATTTTCTTTAATTCAAGTTGCATTGTTTTGTCTTTCAGTTAGAAATGATAAGCCCATCTTCTGTAAGAGATACTAACACATTTCCTCTTATACAATTCCCACTTGCAGATAATCAAGAATCAATATTAATACAAGATGGATCGTCATTCCTCAAGCTTAAGAGCTGGCATTGGTGGCTTTTGGTGGCTCTTAATGTATTTTTTCTTCTTGTTGGCCAAGCTGGTGCTGTTATTCTAGGAAGTTTCTATTATGAGCATGGTGGAAATAGTACATGGATGGCTACTTTTGTCCAAACTGCTGCATTCCCATTTCTTCTAATCCCATATTTTCTCATCCCCTCCCCTCAGGATACATCAACTGCATCTACCCCTCCTTTTATCCCCACCATTGCCTCAATCTACTTTGGTCTTGGAGTACTTATTGGAGGTGATAACATGCTTTATTCTGTTGGACTGCTATACCTCTCTGCCTCTACTTATTCCCTCATTTGTGCAACCCAATTGGCATTTAATGCAATTTTCTCTTTCTTCATCAATTCTCAGAAGTTCACTGCACTAATTCTGAATTCAGTAGTCGTTCTTACGCTATCTGCTTCTCTCATTGCGGTGAATGGCAATTCTGATGCACCTTTGGGAGTCTCTAAATTAAAATATTTCCTCGGATTCTTAAGTACCATTGGAGCTTCTGCTCTTTACTCTCTTTTGCTTTCCCTCATGCAGCTTTCATTTCAGAAGGTGCTGAAGAAGGAAACTTTTAGTGTGGTTCTGGAAATGCAAATTTGTACGTCACTTATAGCTACTTGTGTTTCTGTAATCGGTCTTTTTGCTAGTGGAGATTGGAAGACTTTACATGGAGAAATGGATGGCTTTAGTAAGGGGAGAGTTGCTTATGTGCTGACTTTGGTGTTCACGGCTGTGGCTTGGCAAGTTTGTTCTGTTGGTGTGGTAGGATTGATTTTCTTGGTATCTTCACTATTCTCCAATGTTATCAGTACTTTTTCCTTGGCTCTTACTCCTATAGCTTCGGTGATAGTCTTCCATGACAAGATGAATGGTGTAAAGATAATTGCGTTTCTTCTAGGCATCTGGGGTTCCGCCACTTATATCTATCAGAATTATCTCGATGATGTCAAGGCAAAGAAAACACAAACTGCGATTGGCGAGGCCTCTAATGATTCAAGTTGTTGATGATTTTCTGCTAAAAGGTCAGCCTAGATGGAATGCTATGAACTGACGGATGCTTCAATCATAATGGTTAGAAAAAGATCTTACAGATTTATTGGGTGTTAGTTGTTTCCTATTTTGCTAAAGTTGTAAAAGATACCTGTTGATTGACACCAATTTGTTTAAAATTGTGGTTTCCAGATAATGCCATCACTTTAATGAAACTGTCCATATATAGTTATGGGTTTTTTTCTTTCTCTCTCTCTCTCTTTTTTTTTTTCCCCTCTCTCTCCACTTCCATAATGACTCATTGCATTCAGAAGGAGCTTCCTGCTCTATCGCAGGGCTTCATGTCATTAATTTTATTTCTCAATTCGAAATGTTGATGGTATGGGAAATTTGATTGAAAATCTGCATATTCCTACGCTGTGGCCTTTGATTAACGCATGCTGGTTTGGAGATGATAGCACGAATATTGCAGGATAATCCATTTTTTCGGATGTAAGAAGTTTGAACTTTAACCGGATGCCAATTCTCGACTGCAAGAGCTGATTAAAAATCAGCACATATGGATTTAGGCTGCTAAGATGACCTAATGTTTTTCTTTGCTTGGTTCTTTTTGTTCTTGTGTATGTTGATTCAGTGACTGTACTCAAAACTGG
Source organism: Vitellaria paradoxa (assembly GCA_019916065.1). Lineage (NCBI taxonomy): Eukaryota > Viridiplantae > Streptophyta > Magnoliopsida > Ericales > Sapotaceae > Vitellaria > Vitellaria paradoxa. Next base: position 5,016,475 of record CM034243.1, read on the forward strand.
TGCGGTTCTAGGGCATGTTTGGAAACTTCTATGGTGAATCACATCAAGGTTGGTTCATGTTAATTTTGTTTTTGTTCATAAACAAGTAGTGATGATTTTGAGTAAGAAGAATGCTGCAGTGTAAATGGACGGAAGTGAGAGCGGAGTAACAAGGTTAGTTTAGATTCAATTCATTTATATTTCGAGTCAAACTTGAAAAAGTATATGTCTCTATGGCATGCTGTTTTCAGAATTTGATAGATTTGTAATGAAATTATGCTCAGCTTAACAGAGCCTCGCCCGGACTATTTGGAGTTGTTAACGGACCTATTGTACTGAAATTTATAGTGTTTTGATGATGTTATCTCAAATGGTGGCGTTTTTGCCAAATTAAACCGTTTATGGGCAGAGTTGTAAATTTAATTTTGAACAATTATACCCGTTTTAACAATTTTAGGAAGTGTTTGGTTAACAAAAAATTGGTTAAAAAGTACAATAAAAGTAGAAAAATATGACAAAGGTGATATGTGAAGAAATTGATTGGACGAAAGTATAAAAATTAGTTAAAATTGGTAAATTTTGGTGACTTTTGGTGCCACCAAACAGGCCTTAATAATACACTCTCTCTTTAGGGGAACCCATTTATGATTCTTTGGTGAGATTTTTTTGAAATTAGGTGTTTATTCATAATTTTAATTAGGGATTTGCATGGGTCAATTCAATTCGAATTCGAGTTTGGGTTTATATTCATACTTAAGCTAGAGTTTCAAATCAATTTTTTTTTTTTTTTATTCTTGAAAATTAGACTTAAAACCAATCTGAATCGAATCAAAAATATTGAATTGAGTTAGTTTAATTTTTGAGTTACCCTAAATCAAGTTGAATCGGTTCAATTTTTGAACTAGACTAATTTGCTTATTTTTTATTTCTAAATAGTCAAATAAATAATGTAATATATATTAATATGATATTATAAATATTGTAATATATATATATATATATATATATATATATATATATATATGGTATGTTTGGAGTCCCAAAAAAAATAAAAAAATAAAAAATCAAAAGGTGGGATTGATGTGATATAAAAATGATATGTGACAATTTAATTGGAGGGATTTGAAAATTTTTGAAGTTTTTTGATTTTTTTTTTTGAATTCTAAATTAACCCATAAAATATTATATTTTTGAATGGATTCAAGTTGGATTATTTTTAGTTTAGTTTTTTATCTACTAATATGAGAATTAAATAAAAAATATCAAATCATTAATTTTTTAATCCACAATTGAATTAACTTTCGGTATAGACCCGAACTAACTTGAATTAAAGAAGTTGAATTGGTTCGGTATTCGATCTTTTTCTTTTTTTTTTTTTTTTGTGCACTCCTAATTTCAATAATCTTACGTTTATTTTCAATTTTTTTCTTTTCTTTTTTTTTTTTTTTTCTTTCCATATTCTGCAAGGCGCTCATTTTTATTATTACTTATAATTGCATTCAATAATTGTTCACTTCGAAATTACGATATTATCTTAAACGGTTTTTATAGTACACGTAAATTAATTTCTAGAGATAATTGATAAACTCTACAATTATTTTTTCAGTAATTAATTTTGTACAACTCTTTTTTTTTTTTGTAAGTAATTGTAGAGTCATCCACAAAATCATTTTTCCGTAGAAACTTTAATGCCAAGCACCACTTACCAACGATTTTATAGTGAGGTAAGTGGGCTAATCATGTAGAATTGCACGGTGAAAAGTCAACTATCAATTATGGATAATTATTCTAAACCCAGAGATCATGATCCTTACTGATGATTACAGCAGGAAGGCGAAATTTGTGTTCCTCAGACAAACCCTCGAGAGTAGCCTAGTGGTGATACATTTTTTGTCTAAATTTAATGAGGTCGTGGGTTTGAAAATTTATAAATATTTCTTTTTTCTTTTAATGTCATTTACATAGGTCTATGCTTGCCAAAATTCTGAAAGAATTTACTCTATAAGATTATTTTTCAATCAAAAATTGATCAGATGATGAAAAAAAGAACAAATAGGGATTCATATTTTTTAAGAGGCATTTGGTAACCAGATTTTTATTAACTTTTATCTGTTTTTATTTTTCGTGCCTTATATTTGAAATTTCAAATTTTACTAATTTTTGTCAAATTTCACTAATTTTTGTCAAATTTCGCTAACTTTTACTAAAATTTTTTAATTTTTTTATAACTTTTTTTTTAGACAATAATAAGTTGAACTGACAAGCGAGACCAGATTCAAACGATTCTTGTCATAATTTTTGGGTTATATCAATCAAAAGCCAAAAAAGTGTGACATTAATTTTTTCTCTTTTTTGAGTACTAAACGGCAAACGCTGCCTTATATTAATTTAGTTTGTGATAAAAAATGAAAGGAAAACACATGAAATTTGAAATTTTAAAAATGATTAAATTAAAAATTAATTAATTAATGAATGTTTTTTGGTTTATTATATTTTAAATTTATTCAAATAAAAATATGCATCTAAGATTTTGTATTTCTTTCTCATTTTTCTTTTCTTTGTCTTTTACTTTTCTCCCACGAAATTCTTGCTTCAAATACAACTAAAGTTCGATTTATTAAGAATTTCAAATCAACGAACCCTAATTAACATGGTCTAATCTCAGTGTGGACATTGACACTTACTAATGCAAGGGGACTAAAAGCATGAAAGCATTAATGAAAATATTATGAAAACATGATATAATAGTCGATTACTATATTATTGTATTACTCTTTTAAAAATATGAAAAAAAAAATATGAATTTATTTTAAATTTAAGAATTTGTTTAAATAAATTTCTCCATTTATTAAAATTTACATTGAATTTTCAAATTTTATGACTGGATTAGAGCATGTCTAAAAAGAAAGAGAGAATGCTAACACCATTTGTAATATTAATCTTGTTACATCGGTCTTATGAGTTGTTAGATCAAAACTGGACGATTCACAATAAAAATAAAATTAAAAATTTTTACTTAAAATTTTTAAATTTATTTTTGTTATGAATTGTTCGATTTTAATATAACGGCTCACAATGCTAACATTACGGGACTAACATCACTTCTCTTAATTTGTCTTAAAAATTAAAAGATGAGAAACTAACATTACTTGTGATCTTGTGATATCAAACTCACAATACTGTTAATATTACAGGACTAACATTATTTCTCTCAATTTGTCTTAAAAATTAAAAGATGAGAAATTAAGATTACTCGTGATCCTGTGATATGAACTGTTAGATTCACAAACATGACACCCCCCAAAACCCTGGAAATTAACCTAGCAACGGTCAAACCCGACCAAAACTAAAGTTTAACGTGGAGTACGCTTCACTCCCAAGTTCCAACCTTCAAACCTCCAACGGTTATAACTATTTGACCGTACCGGCCGTTTACTCCTTTTCTTTTATTGGAAGCAGCAGCCCGAAGATTGCGCGTGACATCCAACTTTTCTGACCGTTCGCTAAAAAGATCTATGATTGTGGTCGGGTCCCACCAAAGTTCAGTCAACCTCACCTTTTAATTCCCTGTAAGGCTGGTGCATTACTATTTGTCAGTCCCACAATTAAAATCACCCGCACAAAAAACACGACGAAGTTTAAATGCCCGGGACCCACTTTCCACCTCTCTCCTCTCTAACCCATTATTTCAACATATTGGACGGACCAGATTGATTTATTATTTATAAATACCCAACAGCCACTACTTCTACCACTCGGTTCTTGTAGCCATCTTCAGTACACGTAGCCCCACCACAACCCTTGATTCAAAGTTTCACCCAGCCGCCTACCTATCATTAGTTGTAATGAATATGGGGAGCACCATCCACTGTGCTCTGAGAAGCACAACACATCCACTTCACTCATTTGCCGAGTAACGCTACGTTTACAATACTTTTTTCAACATTATTTTATAATATTATAATTAGTATAATGTAAAAATATATTATAGTATAAAAATATTACTATATTGTCACAGAGAATGTAAGAATCTCAGATAACGTGATACACCAATCCAAAATGATGTTATTTTTATTGTTAAAAAAAAATATTGTAAATGTAACATTTTTTTTCATTTGCCAACTTCTGAAGCAATTTTTTAATTCCCACGTTATCAAAAAATATATTTAAATTCTGTTTGAAAAAATAAAAAATTTTTTAAAATGTATAAAAGATATTAAAAAATATTAAAATTTATTTATTTTTTATGTCATTTAACAAATTACGAATTCACAATTTATTTAATTTTATCTAATTTTTTATCACTCTAAATACATCTTAAAGATGGTGATTAATGATTAGTTTTATTTGACTTATTCATGTTATGAGTTTTTTTTATGTGAGTTTTTTATGCGATTTTTTTACACTTGTCTCCTAAGCTTACTTGTGATTACTTCAAAAACATTACTTATTAAAAAAAATATATATCATGCCTTTTAAAAAATAAATTAATATTATAATATAAAAATTAATGAACATATACTTCTATTTACTTATTGTTATAAAAATACTTCCCATTCAACTAGTTTTAATGTGTGTTACAAATTCAATTAAATTTACTAGACTATTTACTTTAATTTAAATTATGAAAAATATTTTTTTATCTTTTAAATTAAAAAAAAGTCAATGTATTGTTAAATAAAATTCGATGAATAAAATGTAATTACACCAAGCTTAAAACTCTAAAATATTATATGTAATTTGTGTATATATCTCTTTTGTAAAGTCAAAATTTTTGTTATAACTCTGTGCTCAACTTTTTAAATAGTTAAAATTTAATAAAAGTTAAAAAAATATAATTCATCAGCAAATTAAAATTTATTGAATTATTTTTGAGCTAATAGAATCTGTTCAAACGATTTTGATTTATAAAAATTTATCAAAATTTTGTAAAAATTTGTAAATTTAGATTTTTAAAGGAAAAAGAAATTGCTTAAAATTTGGTAAAAGTCGACAAAATTTTGAAAAATTTGTCCCCTCAACTGGGGCCTAAATATTGATAATTTGCATACTAAGCAATAAGCATAAGTCTTATTGATCCCTTAGTATAAAAATAATCGTTGACCAAACCAAATAATCAGGAGAAGATTTTTAATTGAATTAGAATTAAATAAAAGTTGCAGTAAAAAAAAAAAGAAAAGAAAAAAGAAAAAGAAAGAGAGAAAAACAAAAAACATTAATTTCGTGTAATTAATAAGGAGCAGAGTATACAAGTGGCCTGAAAGTGAAAGCACGACACATCAAGGGTAAAACCACATCATCACCGTTGTGCGGGTTATGGTCAACGGTCGTCGCAATCAATGGTTGTGATTGATTCTCCCGAAATCAGTGAGTTTTCTCGATCTGTTAGCGCAGAACGACGCCGCCGTCGACAAGTGAGGCTTGACCGGAGCCCTAATCTCAGCAGAGAAAGCCGTTTCCGGCTGCATTCCTTTCTGGTTCCACTGCGGACTGGGGCTGGCACGAACCAGCGGACTTAAACAGAACGTCAATCCAGAGACGTTATGTGCTTGATACGGCCGGCTTTTGGCGCGCCGCATCGGCGGCGCCGCCATCTGCGGTGCCTGCTTCCAGACTGAAGATGATTCCGAGGAATACGCGCTCGATCCGTCATGGAATTCTGCGTTGTCTCCGTAGTCCGAAACTCTCGCCGGAGACATACCCCGATCTCGGTTTCGACCCGTTCTCCGACCAAACCCCGCGATTGATCCATCAGCAGAAACCATCTGCGACCGCTTTCTGTGGTGACGGGAGAGCATCGTGGAAAACCAAGACGGCGACGACGTCGACGTCGTACAATCCCGAGAATTGCGAGCTGGAACGCTTGGATCCGAATCCGGCTTCTTCGATTTGGATCTGAACAAACGTGAAAACAGAGAGACCCCGCTCTTCTGCTTCTCGCCGCCGGCGGGGCCTATTTGCGGAGTACAATTGAATCGCTGATCGAAGGCGCCGTGGTGGAGGCGACGATTCCAGGCGGAGTTGTCAGATTTCCGAGGGCCGATGTAAGGCGAGACGGAACGCGGGAAGACCAGAGGCGGAGGATGCGAATCAGATTTCCGGCGATCCTCTTGCGCCGCCTGAGCTTGGGCTGCGATGATAACAAAAAGCCGTTCACGGAGGCAGGATGCGCAGATGCCGACGCTGCTACTGAGGTCGGTAATGTGTTTCTTACACCTCATCTATACACATATATATAAATACAGGTGAATATGTATATGTATATGTATATGTATGTGTGAGTGTATATGTACAAAATTAGGAGAAATTTTGTTCAATTGTCGTTCTTCCCCTTCCCTGCTGCAGCATTTCTGGGTCTGGTGATGAGGAAATCAAAGGGGGGTTGGGTTTGTCTTCTTCCTACTTTCTAGAGAGAGAGAGAGAGAGAGAGAGAGAGCGCGCGCGAGAGAGGGAGTGGGGGTGGGGTTGGGCGTGGGGGAGGGAGTTTGAGGTGGGGAGTTTTTCACGTTGAGTTTACGTTGAGCCTGTCAGTGAGAGTGAGAGTATCCGTGGGCGTTTGAATATCGTTAATTTTATTTCGGATGAGGAAAATTTTAATTGTTTGGGTGGCTTTCGGTGATTAGGATTTTTCAAATCTTTGCTTAGATAGAGCCTACGTCATTATTTTTCTTTATAATTAGAGAGTCAAACTTGCGTGAATTTTTTTTTTTCTCCATTTGACGCGGATGTGCAATTAGCTTAGATTGAGACAAAATAATTTGAGTGTATTTGAAGTTATAAAAAATAAAATAAGTTAAAATAAAATTAGATAAATTATGATTTGATAATTTATAAAATAAAAATAAATAATTATTTCAGAAATTTTTAAAATTTTATAATAAACTTATCGAACCTAAATATTAGTAAAACAATTGGAATGAATATTCCGTATTTATCTTTCATTTTAGAAAAATAGATATATATATACATTGCTGATTTGAATCACAAAAATTGGTATTAAATTATTAGGAAAACAGTAAGAGTGATTAATCCGTATTTTTCCTTCATTATATATATATATATATATATATTGCTAATTTGGATCACAAAAATTGGTATTAACTTAATGAATAACCATTTGGACAGCTGAAGAGAAATTCTCAACTCATTTAGGGTACCTTTAGGGTGACACAGAAAATAAAAAATAATAAAAAATGTGACTTGAGTAATTTTTTTACGTTTGACCCGTAGTCACGAAATTACATTTTACAAAGATGAATAGTAATTATTTTTTTATTTTTTTGTCAATTTTTTGGAAAAAAAAATCGTTCAAATAATTTTTTTGAATTCTTTAGAATAGTTTTCTGTCAAAATATATTAAAAGTCATTAAAATTTTTTAGAATTTATAGAAAAATTATTAGAATTTATAAAAAATTTATTGGAGTTTATAAAAAATTATTGAAATATATAGATATATATATATAAATTTATAAAAATTTTATGAAATATGAAAAATACAAATTTTCAAAGTTTTTTAAAATTTTTGAACGATTTTCGTCTCAATAAACACTCCCTTAATGCTCCTTGTAACTATAGGCTCTCAATTCACCTATATTCTTTCTTCATTTTTAATTTTTATCATTCTTATCTATTTATCTTTCTCTCTCACTCTAAAATTCATTGTTCTCTTTGAATCTCTTCGAGATAGTCTCTAGTTGGTTAATAAATCTTTAATTTGAAAAAAGTAATAATAAATTTTTGATTTCAAAAATAAAAATTATTAACCTATCATTGAATTATAAAAATAAAAATGAAATATTTTATCCAATATTTTATATTTCTCTTGTCACTTTAAATTATATATATATATATATATATATATATATGTATTAATGAAATTTTAATGCAAATATATAAAAGAAAAATTTATGCTATTAAAAATTTAGACTAGTGTTTAATTTTGATTACAATAATTTGATATAAAAATTATTACAAAATTTTATTATAAAAATATTATTTCTATGATATTGTTTGCATTTAAATTTTTTTATAACATTTTTAAAGAATATTATTTTTTCTACGCATATTATATATAATTATGGAAACTTTGGGATTTGGTTTGGTGCAAAAATATTAAAAATAAAATCTTATTTATATTTTTCCAAGGACAAAAAATATGCTAAAAATTTTATATTGATAAAACTAAATACAAGTTTTTTCTACAAGAGGGTGTCTGGACCCACCTAATCTTAAGATAATATTATTTTTTTATATCAAATTTTTATAAAATATCTTAAAAAATTTAGATAAATATATTAATAGATGATGGCGAAAGAGATACTTTTATTGAAGAAAACAAGAGGATGAGAGAGATATAGAGATAGAGAAAGAGATTGAAATGAATAAATAAAAATGAGAGAAATTAATTTAGAAGAGAGAATTTAAGTGTTTTTTAAAAATAGATAAAGAAATGGAAATGAATAAATGAGGATGGGAAAAATTAATTTGGGAGAGATAATCTAGCTTATGAAGAGAATGTGAAGAGGGTAATTTTGTAAATAATAAAAGAGAACATTAATAAGTTTTTTTTTTTTTTATATTAACAAGTTCTCCTATAGTATTATACCCTAACCTTTTCCTATAATTTTAATGTACTAAAATTAAAATATTTTGTCAAAAATCATTTTTAGTGTCAATATATAATGAATGCAATTTAATATTACATATGAATTATCTTAAGACTTTGTTTAGAGTTCTAAATTTTTTAAAGAATTTCAAGAATTTTAAATTTTTTCCTATTAAATTTTGTTATGTGTTACTTTTACATTATTTCAGCATTAATTTTTAATTTTTTTAAATTTTTTCAAAACTCCAAACACTACCTAAATTAATATACTATTAAATACAATTACTATTATTTGAGATTCATAAAGCAAACTTTAGTCATTTAATTGACAATTTTTCTAATTTACAAAATCCATTAGTTTTTAAAATTTCCATTTAACAAATTATTAAGAGAAACATGTGATTGAATTAGTTGATGATTAAAGAAAGTAATCGTTGATTCTTAAGTAAGGAATAGAAATATCATTGATATTGATATATTATTATATTGGAAAATATTGATGACTTTTCGTGCAAATTTAAGAAATTAATAAAAAAATAAAATTATTATAAATATCTATAAAATTACATTAATGATGACCATCGAATGATTGTTTTTTCTCAAAATGCAATTGTGGACTGATGTCAAACTCCTCACTTTAAAAGAAAAAAATTAAAAAGTGATCAGTAGTTAGAAGTGATTTAAGAAAAAATATTAAAGCGTGAAATTACTAAATTAAGTGATAGTTATAATTTTTTTCAAAACAATTAAAATTGTGGATAGCTTTAAAAAGTTGAAAAAATTTCCCATTTTGGAGTTCTAAATTTTACCAAAAAATATAAAAAAATCTAAAATTACTATTTATCTCATTACACGAATTTCTAGACAATAATTTTTATCAATTTTTATTGACTTTTGCCACTTCAAAACACACTCATTGTAAGAACTAAAATGTTTCACTAAATTTAAAATTTAATAAGGTATTTCTCTTCATCCTTTTCGTACGTGTACCATTATAACAAGAAAATAGGGGAGATGGTAAACTCTCAAATTTAATAAAAATTCAAATTTAGTGAATTTTTTTATCTTTTTTCATCAATATCTCTCAATTTCTCATATCTACTAATACTTTTTATAAAAATAAAAATTAAGTAATTACTACTTAAGTAAATAAATTTAATTTTACATTGTTCAGTATTCTTTAAATGCTTTTTTGACCATCCACTAATTTTACTTTTTTATGTTTTCTAAATACCACATCATTATAAATTATTAACTTAAATACAATTTAAAACTAACAATATAATATTTTTAAATGTTTAATGTTATTTATTTTAAATTTATTTGATAATTTATTTAAAATTAAAAAATATATATTTAATTTAAAAAAACTGACACACATACAACCTCGCGCGTCAAATTACAATGGTATCGATGTATTAAGAAGCCTTTTGGCGTACTAATAAAGTTTAAAAAATTCTAAAAATTTTAAAAGTTTTAATTTTTTTTAAATTTTAAAAAATTTTATTTTTTAAAAAAATTATCAACATTTGTTTCAACAAACTAAAATAGTTCGTTCTAACAGATTTTGCTAAATTTTTTAAAAGTTAAATTGACATTTGTATCAAAAATTTTTAATATTCTCTACTAAAATTTTGTAACGTGTCACTTTTTATAATTCTTAACAACTTTGACCCCGTTTGGCCAAATGAACAACTTCTATAAACCTCTATAAATCTCCAACAATCCCTCTACCTTTAATTTTTCTATTATTACGAATTTCAAAAAATTTCAATATTTCGCTAAAAAAATAAAAAATCTGAAAATAGGTTAACCGAATATGTAAATTTTTTATACAATCATATTATTTGTGTCGAAAATTTTCAAACGAATACCATTGTCGCTATTTTTTGTGAATTTTTTTAAATTCGTGGGAATAGATTTGAAAAACCATTCCCACGATTTTAAACTTTTCATAAAAAAAAAGTACCAAAATCAACCATAAACCATATTTTATCTCAATTTATCTTATTTTTTCTTACTCCAAACGGGACCTTTATATCAAATCAAATATAAACTACCAACCATCATTTTAAAACAACTTTTTACATTCTAAATTTCAAAAAATTTCACTTTTAGTTTTTTTTTTTTTTTTGCATTCCAAACAGCTACTAAATATAGAGACTCTGAGTGTGTTTGAAATTGTATAAAATTATATAAAATTATAAAAGTTAATGTCTCGTATTTTATGCAGTGAGTAGAGAATTTAAAAATTATTATCTCGTAATTTGTATTTACAGAAATTTGTAGAAATTTGTATTATTTTATTTAACTCTAAACACACAATCTATTTATTCGCTGATTTGATGGTGTTTGGCTTGTCAAATATTTACCGATTGGATGGTGTTTAGCTTGTAAAAGAAGAAAAAAATAAAAATTAATATAAAAAATGACATGTAATAAAATATAATCAGACAAAATTAAAAAATTAATAAAATAACAATTTTTGAGCACCTTTTGGAGATCTAAACATCCGCGTGAGTTTATCGTAAGCGCCAAGATTAAGAGTTACGGCCCTGTAAAACACGCCTCTTTATCCTCGGTCTAATGACGCGCACGCGGAATGCTACAATCTGGTCTAGCTCTCTAACCAGTAAACTGACAGGACGCGTTAGCTTCGGGTGTTTTGATTTACCAAAAATAATCAAAATTTCCCAATCCAAATATTGTTCAGAGCTTCCTCAGAAATGCTCTACTTCTCAAACCTGCACAAAACCAAAGGCAAGTCCTTCTCCATTTAGGTGAAGTTGGGGAAGAAAAAAAGTTAAATTTTTTTTAGGAGATTATACGCTTTTTTAGTAGCTAATTTTTTAATTTTTTATTAATTTGATATTTTTACCCTTCAATATCTAGAAGAAGTATAAAATATAAGAAGATAAATTTGATCACTTTAAAAAAAAAAAAATTATCAGCTCAGCTAGAGTTACTAACTAATTTTGTCTTACGCAGCTTCAATTTTCTCGGAAGGAACCAGCAGTAGTTCCTTAATCTTACCTAGTTCTACGAAAACATCATGGAGCTGCTTGATACTTATCCTACTTTGGAAATTTTTCAATGTAGTATCTTCCCATCGGTGCTTCCTAACTTGTACCATGTCCATCCATTCTTCTGTTATCTATCATTCTTCTTCTTCTTCTTCTTCTTCTTATCTCCCCCCCCCCCCTCTTCTGCAATTTATTAAAAAGTTCACTTTTGTCTCATTATTTTTACACTTTGGCTGTTACCATTTTTTTCACTTTTGCTCTCGTTCATTTAAAAATTACATTTTCATCCTTCATTATAAATTCTGCAAAATAAGTCAATCGAATAACAAAGTTTTTAACTTCGTTTGCAAATCTTATCGAGTTTGAAAATAGGTTTAAATTTGATGGTTAAACTTTTAAGTAAAGTTTTAATTAAAATGAGTTCGAATAGTTTAATTATTTAACACATATTTAATCTTATCAAGCGGAGCTTAAATCAAATTTGATCTACAAATTGTAGGTTGATATCGTAACGAGCTAATTTCGAACAAATTTTTTATAAATTGAATACGAACCAAGTTCTAGTTACTTGGTTCACAATTTAATTAATTTAACAATTCAATTCTACGTTATGAATTTATATGTCTTCCTACACATGAAAGAATTTTCAGTGGCCTTGACATTATGGTTTGAGTTTTTTTTTTTTTTTTTGGTAATTAAGTATTATGGTTTGAGTTCTTGTGATGCATAAGTCACAAATGAGTCTGGTTGCCATTATATATTTTTTCGTTCTTTTCAAAAGTGGGCATTCCATATTTGAATTTTAAAAATACTTCTTTTACCCCATCCTCACAAATATGGTTTGAAGATATATGCTTTAATTTTGTAATAATTTTATGCCTCTTTTAGGGGCATACTTGCTAGGATTTGAATGGTACTCACAATATGACTTTATTTAAACTTTTATTTATCTAATTTTGGGTTTATTTAGTGACTATTAAAAATTTTTAATTTTCTTCGACTTTCGAATACAAGTTATTACAAGTGACCATACGTTCTATTTCAAATAGAATTATTAAATGGGGTGAATATTACAAGAAATTAAACAAAGTAAAATAGATATATTTCAAATGATGATGATTATGTACATGATTTCTAATACATTAAAATTATAATTAAAGTTATTTTATAGTATCATCACATAAAACATATATTTTTTTAAATAACGTGATTCGAGACTATTAAGATATTATCATCAACAATCAATAATTTATATGTATATTTCCATTAATAGTCCATATTTTGTGTTAACATTCGTGGAATATTGGACAACATACAATGGGTTGGTTTGGAGTAAGAAAAAATGAGATAAATTGAGATAAATTAAGATAAATTATGGTTTGGGGAGAGTTCATAATGCGTGCAGTGAGAGAAAAAAATTGATATGATATAAAATTAATAGAGATTTTCAGAGATTTTCAGCAAATTATTGCACACCAAACGGAATATATAGGAAAAAAAAGTATCCTTGTTTGAACTCAAATAGTAAGCATGGCACGTCTAGCATCCAACCATTTCGCCTAAAAGCCTTCTTCAATGGTTGTTTGGTTTATTAAAATTTATCAAAAACTATCCATTTTTACTAATTTTTTGTATTTTTTTCAATCAAATTTCACACATATCATTTTTACATTAATTTTTTGTATTTTTATTATACTTTTTGTCATCCAAACACTGCTTATAATGACATTATGAATATTATTATTGTAGTAGGGGTGAATCTTAACTAAATAACTTGCAAGGTACTCGAGTTTGCGCCAATTGAAACTCAGCTCGAGTCTAATTTATAGCATTAAATTAGTTAAATTTAAACTTTTTTATGACTTATTTAGAATTCAAGCCAAGTTCAAACTACTTCGCAAACGGTTCAAAAGTTTGCAAGTCAACTTAAAAAAATGATACACTTCTATAATCTTCTAATATTCTAGATTAAAAGACATAATTTTAATTTAGTCGAACTATTTAATTTGAGTTATAATATTTTAAACAAAAATACTATTATTTTGATCAATTAAAGTAGCGTTTGGGAAGAAAAAAAAACTAAGTTTTTGTATTTGGGAAAAAAAAGTTTACTTTTTAGTAACTAGGTTTTTAGTATTTTGTTAATTTGACATTTTACCTTTTAAAATTTAAAAGAAATTTAGAATATAAGAAGGTAAATTTGATTATCTAAAAAAAAAAATTAAAAAGCTAACTATTAGAAGCGAAGTTGTTATTTTTTTTGTCCCCAAACGATCATGAAACTATTTGTGAAACAAGTTCTAGCATAAACTAATTTTTATTAAGTTTAAATTTGAACTCTCAACGTCGGCTCTTGTACTATTTGTTCAAGTCATAGTCTATTAAGGGATCATTTAGAGTCTCAAATTTTTTAATTTTCTCTAATTACATTTTATCACGTGTCACTTTTATATTATTTTAATATTAATTTTTTTATTTTTTTCATAACTTGAAACACAAATGACAACAACAATCGGAATAATTGATAGATAGCATGTGAATGTCTAGAAAACATTAATTATTAAGGACTCATTCGGTAAAATTATTAGTTTTCGATTTTTATATTTAGTGTTTCAGTTTTTGTGTATAGTTTTTAATTTTTAATTTTTATTTTCATAGTAGTAAAGAAAAACAGAAACTTGGAAACACGTTTAGTAATAATAGTTGTTAATTAGGTAGTTATAGTTGTTAATTAATTAAATTTAATAAATTTAGTTATAATAACTATTAAAAATAATTTAATCCAATAAAAATAAAATATATTAAACAAAATTTATTATAATTATTTTTTAAAAATAATTTAATAAAATATATTTTATGGTAATTAAATTTAATTATATTATTTTTCAAAATAATTTAATTTAATAAAAATAAAGTATATTCAACATAACTTAATTATTTTATTTATTAATTTTAAATTAATTAAATGTACTTATTTTAATTGTATTTTTATTAAAAATAATTTAATTCAATAAAAATAAAATATATTAAATGTAATTTATTGTATTTTTTATTAAAAATAATTTAATAAAATATTTTTATATTAATTTAACTAACTAAATTCAATTATAATTAATATAATTTAGTTAATTAATATATGTAATATATTTTATATATTAATTAAATATTTTTATATTAAATAATAATATATTTGACGGCGGACTGAAAATGAGTGGGAGGTAGTGGTAGTGCTAGAAGGCAGTGACCAGATGTTGGTGCTTACCAGCCGACAGTGGTGATGGATGGTTATAACTGATAGTAGTTGTGTAAGAAAATGAAAACTTGAGAAAAACACCTGTCTTATATTTTCATAATTTTTGAAAATTTTGAAAATAATTTTTATTTTTTTGAAAACTAAAAATAAATTTACCAAACAAGTTTTTAAGTTCAATTTAAAAAAAAATGAAAACAATAATAAAAAATTAAAAATAAAATAATTGCAAACAGACCCTAACTCTCCCCATTTGAAATGCAAATTTAAAAATAAGGTTCCGTTTGAGAAGAATTAACTTTGGCTAATGACTAATGGCTAGTAGCTAGTTAAAAAAAAGTTAGCTAATTTTGCATTTGGGAAGGAAAAAAAAAGTGACTAATGGCTAATGAGTAATAGTTAGCTAAAAAAAAGTTAGTTAATTTTGTGGCTAACTTGATTTTGTTAAATTGATATTTTTACTCTTGAAAGTTAAAAAAAAATTAAAATATAAGAAAGTAAAAAAGTTTCATCGCTGTTGAAGTACCAAACGGACCCTATTTAAATAGAACTCTCTCTCTCTCTCTCTTATAGTAATTTTCGTTATTTCTTTATCCCGTTCTTCTGGAAGGGAGCAAGCGTGCTGCTCACGTGATACAAGAATTCAAATTTTCAAACCGTTGAACTAAGTAGAAAAATAATAATTTATGAAAGAAAAGTAAGGAAAGCTCGGGAGCCGACCAATCAGAATCGGTAGACCGACAACAGCCCATCATCTCATTTGTTTTTTTCCTAACGGCCGCTTTTCGTCGACCAAGTACCCCCCTCTCTATCATCAACGCTCTTTCGCTCCGTGTTCGTTGAAAGTTCGCACCGCGCTTTCCCTCTCTTAGTTGTATCTGCTTTCTCGCTCTAAATTTGTCTTTGCTTCTTCTTGTCCTCCCATAAGCTTTTTCTTCTTGGCGAAGGAAGTCTCTAGGGTTTTGAGCTGATATCTGGCACAGGTTTTTGAGAATATGGCGACCATGGAGAGCTTGATCGGTCTCGTCAATCGCATCCAGAGGGCGTGTACTGCTCTAGGAGACTACGGTGGCGGCGACACCGCTTTCTCCTCTCTATGGGATGCTCTTCCCTCCGTTGCCGTCGTCGGTGGGCAGGTACACCTTTTACCCCATCTCTTCTGTATTTTCAGTGAGAGAGAGATTGAGAGGGAAAGGCGGCCAGTCCGTTGTAATTGACAGAGTTTGCGTAATAAGCGATAATTATCTTGTGTGTGTGTGTGTGCGCGCGCGCGCCCGCGCTTTTCAATTTGATTTGTTTCTTGCTGAAATTAGGCGTCTGAAAGTTTTCATTATGGCCAAAAGAGTTTAAGTAGTGACTTTTATTTATAGTTTTAGAGAGAGAGAGATAGAGAGTGATTGAAAGTCTGTGACAGACACAAGGAGAGGATTAGTGAGGAAATGGAGAGAGAAAAAAAGATTACTGATAGCGAACGAGGGATGATTGACGTGTGATAAGGGGAGAGATTACATGATAATCGGTTGTTTGATTCTTTTACGTTGTTGGTTTATGTGATCATGTCATGATTTGAGCCGATACCGATATTTTAAATCGTTGGTGTTGATTAATGTCTTGTTTTGTCTTGCGCTGAGATCAGAGTTCTGGAAAATCTTCAGTTTTGGAGAGCATAGTGGGGAGAGATTTTCTTCCTCGAGGATCTGGTTAGGTTTTCTTAACTCTGCCCTCAGTATGAATATGTGTTATTACTAACTTCATTCAGCTACTTAATTGATTTTTGGCTATTTCATATTTTTAACTAGGGATGGTTGTGGGTATTTTCAGGGATTGTCACAAGGCGCCCATTGGTATTGCAGCTTTACAAGACAGATGATGGACCAGAGTACGCTGAGTTTTCTCATCTACCCCGAAGAAGATTCACTGATTTTGGTGGGTACTTCTGCAGTAATCTATTTATTTTTATTAACATTTGTACATGTTAAGATTTAAGATCAATAATGGTGATAATTCTTATCAGTTTCTTAATTTGAATGTCATGTTTGCTTGTTTTAAGCTTTTTATCTGGATTCCTAAATGCAATAACAAAGTTTAAAGTGCGTAAAAAGATAATTGAAAGAGGCAATCTGTTACACGAGGCTCCCATATTACGAGATCTGAGGAGGGTTAGATATACACAACCTTAACTCTTCTTACAGAGAGGCAGGCTATTTTCAATGTTCGATGTACACAACCTTAAACCTAGCTTTAATGTTATTAAAATTCAAATAGATATACCAAAATTTAAACGAGATAGAGGGTTAAGCATATCTAAGGTTGAATATAACGTTTGTACTTTATATAATATTTATCAAAAAAATATAATGTTTGTACTTTATCTGAACCCAAAGTTTAAAACCATGAAAAAAAATGATGAGCTGACATTTGGTTTAACCCAACCAAACTTTAAAAATTATCTTTTTGGCCAAAATTATCACAATTTTATATGTCACTATTTAGCTATCGCAACAACCAAGAACTATTCCTAGATGAGTATTCACCACGTTGGGATTCACCTCAATTGCCACCATTATTGCCTCCCTCCGCCGTCCTATGATCTCCCTTTTAACCACAGCATGACAAACCACCACTACATTTGATTACACCATTAACACATTTTCGTCACAGCCTACCGTAATCCCTTTGCCCAATGTCAAGGATCATCATCACATATGATATCGGTTGCTTTAAAAACAAAAATTAAATTTGTGTATGCACATATTTATTTAAAGAGAAAAAATAAATTTCAATACTAGTGTATTTATTTAAATAGAAAAAAAAAACACATGTTTTGACATGTATATATAGAGATTACAAGCAAGGAACTATTTGATTTTTTGGTTGTGTGATGCTAGTGTTGTTTATGAAGCTCAATTGTGACGGTGGTTGAATTAAAGATGTTTGGCAAACTAGGGTGATAAAAGAAGATTTGTGCATGGCATAATGGTGTATAGTGTTTAGTTTTGGTTGTGTGATGCTTGTTGATGAAGCTTACTGTGATGGTGGTGGTAGTGGCAAATGTGGTTGTTCTTTTTCCCAAACCTCAAAGGTGCGTAGGTGAAATTTACCCCATAGTTATCATCATGTATAGTAGGATCAATTGGATTAGGCAAGTTGGTTGAAAGTTGAAACTAGAGTGCTTGGACCACTTTACTTTATGTTTCACCATTGAGAGAAAGGAAAAATTACAGTTGTAAAGAACTTAAGGATAAGCTATTTATGTACTCTTAATATCGCCCAACCACTATTCTAGCTCTCTCTTGGTGTTTACTTTCCATTGCTTATAGTATTGGCAACCAACTTATAAATAAAGAAACAATATTTAAAATAATGTGATTTAGTTATGAAGAACAAATATAGACACAATGTGAATATGACATGATGCAGTTAAGCCAATAAATTAATTTAAATATATATATACATATATATCAAGACACAACAAGGACACACTAATGATTAAATATATATCTTTCTATATATATATATATACATAAAAAAATAACTAGATATTCACTTTTATATTAAAGTGTACCCCACATGGGGCATTAAAAAAGTACTTGTATCTTTCTCTTTTTTTTTTTTAATGTCTACTTAGAAAAAAGTTATTTACAATAAATTAGAAGTTTCGGGCCTTAAAATTCCTAAAGATAAAAAAAATTAAGTGATAAGGAATCGATAAATATAAAATTCATATTGTTTTTATCTTATTATTCAATTCCGAGTTTCTTTTTTTTTCTCTAAAATTAAATGTTGTTTATATTTCTCGCATGTGCGTCTCCCAAGTGTGTGAAGAGCGTTTGGGAAAAAAAATTATAAAAATAGCACAAGTTTAGATGAGCATTTGACACATGTTGAGAGAGTATTCAAATAAATGTCAATGTTCAACACGAGCATGTCACCTTCCTAGAAGTGTATGTGCTTCATAGCATTTGGAAAAAACAATTTAATTGCTGAACCAGCACAGTTTTGCTATTTTGAAATCTGGCTCAATTCTAGGCACATCTTTGCTATTTTGATATCTGGCTCAATTCTAGTAATTGTGGGTACCTGGATTACAGTTAAAACGTCCCAAATGTCGTTACACCGTACATGACATATAGCCTTACACGCCATATCATCATTAATTACGCCAATTACACGTAGGACAATTAATGACAGTCCATGTCAATAGTTCCATCATAGGAATGTACATCATTCCTTGGACTTGGAACAAGGTCCGAGGAAATCCCTTCAGCTACCTAATAACTAAGCGGGATCATCAGAGGTTCAGTGGACTGGAGGCTAGAACCAGGGGACTGTTGGACTTTGTCCAACCAATCTAGAGAGAGAATTAAATGGGCGACTCTTGCCCTTCCTTTAGTCCTTAGACATTCCTACTGGAGGGACTCCATCTTCATATATATAAACCCTCCTCCTCTAGAGGGTCGGCAATCAAGGATATACCGAGCGCCGACTATTATCATCCCCACTTTCTCTTTCTCTCTCTCTCTTGTTCCAGATTGTCTCTGGTTCTCTCCTCTCCGCCGGACTCCAGTGGTCTCGTCATTGCTTGATACTCAGCATAATTCCCAGAAAAAGGGTTGGACTCACTCACCCTAATCCCCCCACAGTAATTATGAATAAGTCTTGCTTGTTTTAAAATTTTGTTGTGCACGATGTAAATTGTAATTAATAATGCAAAGTGTACTTTATTTTGTTGCCATTGGTGTTTGGTTGAAAGTTTTTTGTTATATACCATTTATTATTGCTTTGACATTGTTTTCATTTTCCCCTGATTTTTTCTTTGAAATCTATGGTCTATGCTGATGCTGGAACTGATCTTTTGGCATCTGATTCTCTTCTGCAGCTACGGTTCGAAAGGAAATTCAGGATGAAACTGATAGGGTGACGGGAAAAACAAAACAGATATCTCCTATTCCGATCCATCTTAGTATATACTCTCCAAATGGTGGGTTATTGCTTAACAAAATTGTTGGTAGACCTGGTGAAACAAATATATGTCCAGACTTGTTGCAAACATCTTCCTTTTGTCTGCTTGCAAACATATTTAGTTTTCATATATTCTTCCAAGCTGCCCCTCTGATAAAATTTCTTGGGGTTTAATATTGCAAGGAGCATAATAGTTGGTGATAATCCCACAATCTGTATTTGTTTTTTTATTTTGTGTAACTTACTGAACCATGCTGTCATAATCATCACAAATTACACATTAAGCCATAACTCTAAGATACCAAAAAGGTTCAAGGACTGGAGCACGGTCTACATCGGAATTAAAAAATACCATGCCGCATCAAAGTTTGAAATCATTCGGAAAGTTAAATATGATATATGATATTTTGTTTTAGCATTTGTAAACTCAATGAACCATGTTCACTTGTTTGAACTGGAAGGGTTTTGTTGTTCTCCATTTTATTCTGCTTCATTATGGGATTGCTATATCAAGCCTCACCTCACCTCACCTCACCTCGAGATGCTGGTGATACTTTGTTGCCTTCCTTCCAATGTGAATTCGTGGCTTTACCTTGAATGTCAATGGTCTGGTGTTGCTTTTTCTGTATTAGCAGAGCATGGTTTTGTTGTCATTTTACTAATCTAGTAAATATTTATGCAAATGGGAAATTTTCTGATTGAAGGAAGTGTTTCTAATTCTTCATGATATTTCTAGGAATGGATGTTGTTGTATTTGTTACTTGTTGTAGATTTATTTTGTGGTGGATACAGTTACTGAATATATATTCCTCTCTCTTTTCTTTTCTTCTTTAATTATATGTCATGTTAGATTTTGGTTTTACTTGATTCTCTTGCACTAACTGTGACTATCAATAAGCATGGCAGAGATTTGAACAACGAACATGCTGGTGGATTTGATTTAGTTTAGATGTTTGACATGTATTTGGCACTTACAAGAATTTGTGGTCTTGGATTGGAAAATAAATATGACCCTCTGATTTCTTCTTGGAAGTCCTATGTTTCCTTGTTCCTTGTAAATGTTTGTTTTATCTCATTAACTTCATCGTATTCCATAAAATGGATATAAGTTGTATAATTTTTGGTTTTATATTGTAATTTTTCTGATTTTCACCTACCTTTTTTTTTTATTTTCTCTCATTTGTTCCGCATCTATCAATTTGTATGCACATAACTTCAATGACCTTATTTCTTGATTTATTTTGTTCGGCAGTTGTCAACTTAACCTTAATTGATTTGCCCGGTCTGACAAAAGTTGCTGTTGGTATGTTCTATATAGTTTATATTTTTCCTTCTAGAATTTGGAATTGATATGAATTTGTCCAATCATGAATAATGAGTTTTGTTGTTTGCAGAGGGACAACCAGAAAGTGTTGTTGAAGATATTGAAAACATGGTGCGATCTTATGTTGAAAAGGTATTTATGCATTTTCCTCTTGGTAAAATAAGTGCACCTACCCTTTGGATTGTTTTACTTCAATTAATATTTTTTTATTTGTATTATTTAGTGTCTTGTGTAAATGAACCAAATTAGCTGATCATGGTTGAATCTTAACAAACGGGTAAATATTGAGCTTATAAAAGGGGAAATAAAAAGTAAGAAAATAAAAAATTGAAAAAGAAGTATTAGCTGGAATTGGTGATAGTTCTACTAGATATCTGGTCTACAAAGGTCTCATGATTTATTTCCATGGAAAATAAGACCCCTGAAGCAATTTATCAAATAAAGAATAAAACCCAGATGCAAATTGAAGTGATATACGTGTCAAGGGGATATATGTTTAGAAGTTTCATCAGTACTGTCTATGGTCATCTTTAATTAGCAGTATAATGATTTTCTTATTATGATTTTTATTGGTAAGTTAATTTAGGGTCTGCAGTTTTAGCTTCCTTGTTGTTTACTGATTTTCAAAGACTTCAATAAAGCTTGTTTGGTTTGTTCCTGTTTTATTTGCCATGATCAAGTAATTGTGTTGTTGATGCGTCACCAGTTTCAACTGAGTTGTCCTAGTGTGCAGATTATTTTTGGAACTGATCAAAAGATTTGTGATTCTGCAGCCTAACTGCATCATACTGGCAATCTCTCCTGCTAATCAGGACATAGCAACTTCAGATGCTATCAAACTTTCAAGGGAGGTGGATCCCACTGGTATGTTCTGCTTACTGCTGCGGATTGCAGCTAAATTAAGAACTTTTTGTTAAAATTCCTTAAATTTTTTTTGATTTTGTCTTATGGAAATTGCCTTTGCTACCTTCTCAGGTGAACGGACATTTGGTGTTTTGACAAAGTTAGATTTGATGGATAAAGGAACCAACGCATTGGATGTAGGCTCTCTCTCCCTCTCTCTCTCCCCCCCTCCCTCTGTTTGTTTTGTGTATGTCTCTGTTTTTGCATGTGAATAAGCTTTAAATTACTTTATTGGAGTTCATTTCATTTTTGAATGGAGGTATATTGTTTACTAATTGCATTTTAAGTTTTTATGCATTTCAATGCATGATTAGAGATGCCATAAAAAGACCTTATATCATGTTTCTTCAAATTGTCTTTTTATTCTTTTATCCTCTGCATTTATTTAGGTGCAGATAAAAGCATAATGAAAATGTCTCTGGTTCACCAGTTTTCTCACTTATAACCATTCATTGTTTTTGGACTGAATCAATTATTTCCTCCTTAAAAGGTTCTTGAAGGGCGATCATATCGGCTACAGCATCCATGGGTTGGAATTGTGAATCGTTCACAAGCTGATATCAACAAAAATATTGATATGGTCGTTGCAAGGAGGAACGAACGAGAATATTTTGCAACAAGTCCTGACTATGGACACTTAGCAAGTAAAATGGGTTCAGAGTATCTTGCAAAACTTCTTTCCAAGGTAACTTTGTGTACCCATGTTTGTGTTTTCATTTTCTTTTTGAATAAATATGGTTTCATTTTTTGTGAGAACATCACAGAGGATTATTTAGCTTGTTTCCTTTTATTGTTATTGATTTATTTTGATTGGGATTTTTTAGAGATTTCACAGTGATTGATTTGAGATTTAGTTCGAGTGACGATCTTTAATTTGAGATTTGATTTGATTGTGGGTTGTTTTGAGTAATTATAGGGTTTGGTTAGTCTATGTAAAGGCTGATGATTGTAATGGTTGTCAGCCTTGAATATTGAGTATTGATGAATTGCGTTGTTGGCTTTGTAAGACCCTATTGAATCTTTTCTTGCTTCTTTCTCTTTTGCTTCTTTTCTCTTTCTTTGCTCTAATCCTTCTTGTTCCTGACCAATTTTGACGCCTGATTTTACTTTCAGCAATTGGAGTCTGTAATTAGGGCAAGAATACCAAGTATCACGTCATTGATTAACAAAAGCATTGATGAACTTGAATCTGAAATGGACCACCTTGGTAGGCCTGTAGCTGTTGATGCAGGGGTGAGTGGATTTTACCACTTTATTATTCCTAAATGAGACACTATCTATATTGTCAGTGGCTGAAATGTTCTGTTCTAGGCTCAACTCTACACTATCTTGGAACTTTGCCGTGCCTTTGACAGGATATTCAAGGAGCATCTGGATGGAGGGTAAGCACTCCTTGTCAGTTGATCTCATACTTAGAACTCTATTTTGAAAATTTTTGTTGGCATGAGCCATGAATATAAATCTGTTTTGGAAATTCTCAATATCCCCATTTCATCTGACTACTTTTAACCTGAACTCGCTGAAGATCAATGGCTTCACATTCTTCCATGTCACATTTTAGGTTCCAAACATCCCAAAGTATTTCAAAGTCATCTTCCAAAAGGGAACCTTAGATGAACTGGGGCCATCACACCTAAGTTGATGGAACAGGATCAAATTTTCTTTTCTAATGATTTGAAAGTCATCCTTAAAGAAAAGGCTGCTATTTATTGAAATGGTATTATAGGTATCGAATTTTATCTACCAAAAGGCTGCCATATAAATGAAACGATGTTATCAATATTGAATTTTATCTACTGAAAAGGAAAAATTGAATTTTACTTTTGAATGCCATGAAAACCATGATTGGCCAGTCAAACCTTGTGCAACCTTCTTCCGTTTGTACTCTTAGTAATTACCCAAATTGTGGTCAAATTTTATAGACAGAAGCTCAGGAAAGAAAAGTGATAAAGCTAAAAGAGATAGAGTACATGATAAATTGCCCAAAACGGTCTGTAAAAAAAAATAATAAATAAATAAATTGACTCAGTTATCCATGGCAGATAGATACCATTCTTCCGAGCTTTTACAATAATTTTTTTTTTCCAAGGAGGAGGCCGCTGATTTTTTTATGACCCAGATTCCTGCTTTTGTTTGACGGAAATACACTCATTGGAAATTTAGATTCAAAGTGTCCCCCAGACAGATGGGTGAAAACAGAGTCAAACCTTGTTTCTATCTATCAATCCAAGATCTAACCTAAACCCAGCTCAGCGCTGTTGATTCTGTGGTTTTTTCACTGAGGTTGTTTCTTCAGCATGAACAAGCAGCTGAAATGTGGAGGATCTGAAAGACACGATTTTGACTTTGATTATTTACCAGTTTGTTGATTGAGTGCTTTTGTCACCTGTGTTGTTCTTTATTGATTAATGGAGGTGTGTATATATTATATTATCTTTATGTCTGTGATTTACATGTGGATTTGTTTTCCCATTTCAGTCGACCTGGAGGTGATCGGATTTATGGAGTATTTGACAACCAGCTTCCTGCTGCTTTTAGGAAGCTGCCAATTGATCGACATCTCTCTGTGCAGAATGTGAAGAAAATTGTTTCAGAGGCAGATGGTTACCAGCCACACTTGATTGCCCCCGAGCAAGGTTATCGGCGGCTTATTGACGGAGCACTAAGTTATTTTAGGGGCCCAGCTGAAGCTTCAGTCGATGCCGTAAGTAATATTGCCTGCCATTTTGGTGCAGCACCCTGGTTTCAGTTGAATTGTATGTGCCAGTTGATCCAAAAAAAAAATTGTATTTGAATTCTTTCCTGTAGGTTCACTTTGTTTTGAAGGAACTAGTTAGAAAGTCAATCGGAGAAACTCAGGTGAGAACTAGCCCTTGGAAGATTTTTTTCTTAGTTGAAAGCGGCACTATTTCCCTTGTTACTTAGAAAAAGTATGTTTTTAACATTTCGTGTTGTCCACGGGCAGGAGTTGAGGCGGTTTCCTACTCTGCAAGCTGAAATAGCTGCTGCTTGTGGTGAAGCCTTGGAAAGGTTTCGGGACAATAGCAAGAAGACAGTTATAAGATTAGTGGATATGGAATCTTCATATCTGACAGTAGATTTCTTCAGGAAACTGCCCCAGGAGGTAGAGAAAGGGGGAAACCCAGCAGCTGCTGCAGCAGCAGCTTCCTCACCTGTGGATCGATATGTAGAGGGACACTTCAGGAGGATCGGGTCAAATGTGTCTTCGTATGTCCACATGGTGGCTGAGACACTCAAAAACACCGTTCCAAAAGCAGTGGTTTATTGCCAGGTTCGAGAGGCCAAATTGTCATTGCTTAGTCACTTCTACACGCAAATTGGCATGAAAGAGGTACTCCTCTGCTTGCTCTCTCTTTCATCAGCTTAGATGTTTTAGTGGTCTAATATAGTTGAAGTATATGAAAATTAGAATAATCAGAACACTCCTATTATGGTATATACTATAAAAAACCAACAGTCAAGTCACAAAAGTTGTCAGGAAAGCAAAGATGAAAGATTGACCTGATACATTTTTTTTTTCAAGGGGTTGCTTTATTGAGGGTGCTGATAACATGGATGTGTAGGAACAAATGTAATATAAGATAATAAATTATAATTTAGTATATTGAAAAGAAAGTTAAGGTGGCACAAATATAAGAGAGAATTGTTTAAGATGTTTTGATTATGTCAGACATAGACTTAGAGATGGACCAGTGATCCATCACTCTTCCCCTAATTTTTGCAATGCACTAGTAAGCCTTAAGCGGTACTCAAAATGTCCGCTAAAATTACACTGGATCTCTAAAAAATTTCTTGAAGCTTGGGGGTAATTGGCCCCCTGGATCCGTTGTTGTAAGGAAGAGTGATTGTATGACACGTTGGGCGAATACAACAATGTCGGTGCCACCTACTGCGCTACAGTTAATGAAAGACATGATATATACTCTGATCCCATTTGTTATTTATCGTTGAAGAACTAGCCCCTAAAAGCCAGTCCTCAAGGGAAAGGAGTCCAAGTTATAAAAACACCAAACTAGCATCTTATACTATAGATGTAGGACAAATGCAGGCCATAGGTACATGAGATTCTAACATTTCACCATGCTCTATGGCTTTTCATCCAAGCAGGCAGACTTCACACTATAATTTAAGTTGCAATTCCTTGGACTTTGGACTATAATCTTGGACGAACACTACAATGTCGGTGTTACTAACTATGCTACAGTTACTGAAAGACATGGTGTATACTCTAATTCCATTTATTATTTATCGTAGGAGAACTAACCCTTAAAAGTCAGTCCTCAATTATAGGAGTCCAAGTTATATAGACACTCAACCAGCATCCTATACTACAAATGTAGGATAAATGCATATTATACTACGCATGTCCATGAGATGGTAACCAATTAGATCCAAGTAAAAGGTATAAAAATGACAAAAATATATGTAAAATTATTTGTTCTAAAATTATAAAGAAATGCCTAATTTTAAATAACTTTTTGAAAAAGATAACTCGTGACATGAATGAGTAGTGGAAAAGTATTCATATAGTTGACATTAATTAGTTTGGGACTAAAGTTTTGTTGAGATGAGATGATATATAGTTGCTTTGTTGAGGTTGTTTAATGGTTGTTGTAAATATTGTCGCATTTGCCATATTTTTAGGGTAAACAATTGGCACAATTGCTAGATGAGGATCCGGCTATGATGGAGGAGAGACAACAATGTTCAAAAAGGCTCGAATTGTACAAGGCAGCAAGGGATGAGATTGATTCTGTATCGTGGGCCCGGTGATACATTTTTTTAACTATTGGAAAGTTTATTTAGATTCTTGAGCCATTGTTTATTTATTCTTCTTCCTCCTCCTCTTGTTGGGTGGGGGATTATTTTGGTTCCTAAATAGTCTGCTGTGTGACCCCATCCATATGTCATGTAAATTTGTAAAATCTATTACTTGCCTTGAAACCACAGCCCTAGAATCATATATTGGACGTTCAATATTCTACAATAATATTGTCATATTAAGAATGCTAGAATAATCGTGGGTGAGTTCTACGCGTATGGACGATTAAAAGCAGACGATCGTAACTGGACAACTATCCATAAGGTCCCCTCGCCATCTTTACCAGCTTGGAAGTGGACAAATGCATAAATAAAAACATTTTTTTTTTGGTTTGTTTCCCCATTTTGTGGAGAGTGGACTTGATGCGCTGTTGGGCAACAATAGGTTAGAGAAATGGATCCCCGGACCAAAGAATGGAGAGTGGACTTGATGCGCTGTTGGGCAACAATAGGTTAGAGAAATGGATCCCTGGGCGAAGTCTATGGAATTGAATACCTGTTCCTTTCAGAATGCTCTCATTTGTTTCCATATGCAGTGACTTGATTCCTCTATAATTTTTAATGTATAATATATTAGTTTTTTTTTTTTTTTCGCCCTGCCAGACACCCAATATTTAGGCGCTCATTTAAATAAGGTAACATTTGGTTTACTTTTCTGTTTTTGTTTTATGTATTAAAAATTTCAAAACTAGAAAACGAAAAATACTCTGTTTTCATTGTTTTGAGATTTTCTTTGTTTTTTTGGTAAAAACTCTCAAAATAATTTTTTATCATTATTCATTTCATGTGTAAACTCATTTTCAATTTTCGAAAATAAATTTTGAAAACACAAGTAATTAAATGAATTTTGAATTCTTTTCCTTATTTTTAAAAGTACAAAATGAAAAATGAGCTCAAAACAGAAAATAGAAAAATAAATCAAATGATCCCAAACTTTTTTGTAACAATTAAGAGCTTGGCCCTTTTATTAGTTAGTTAAAATATTCCCTTCACTAACTTTTTTACTCCTTATAATTTGTCCTGAACAATTAACGGCGAAAGTGAAAACAATACAACAGTTAACGATGGAAAGTGCAATAATTAAAAAGTTATTGAATAAGACATTACAATTAATAAAAAGTTTGGACCTTTAATTATTGTTAAAAAAAATTAATTTCTTAAACTTTCACTGTTGTTGCATTATAATCTAATCTAGTATGCACATGTTATAAATTAATTTGAATTAGTCCTAAATTTTGATTATTTTTATTTTGTAATAAAAAGAAGCAAAATTTCATATAAACACAGACACAAGAAGTTGAGAACTAAATGGATGTGCTCCCATAAAAATATTTTAGATAGCGTTTGGGATATCTTCAAAAAGAATTTGAGGTAAATTTTATTTTGCACCTATGAGTTTTTTTTCCAAAATTTCATTTTAGATCCCGAGGCTGTAAGTTTTTTTATTAATTGTTATGACGTTTGATCTTTGTATGTTTAAATTATTAGAGTTGAAAAGCGATTTATCAATTGAAAATAGCTACTACAAAATAAAGTGAAGCCATAGTATCATTGCAAATCAAGTAAGAAAAATTATTAAGATGAAACTTAGAGAGGTACCTATCCGTTAAGTGGGTAAGAACTGTGTCAATTATCATGAAAAATAAGGGATGTTATTTGAAAAATACAAATTTACAGTCATGTCTACTTTTGGAACTTAAAAATTAGTGACGAATATATTTATACCCGTCTAAATACACTTGAATATTAATTTTACTATAAACGTGAACGTTGTGGTGATATGATTTTTTTTTTTTTAATCCTATCTCTATTTGATATGATTTTCTGCATATTTATTTATTCCTGGTCTGGTCTTGTCTTGTGAGCATGTGCATACACAAACCTTTCATTTTGACTCTATTTTTGTATTCTTTGAATTGTGTTATTTTGCCTCTTGTTACAGTGGTAGATTCTTGTATATACTAAGGGTGAGAATTGTCAATTGCATGATTAAAACAAGGGTAAAGAATGTGACTGATTTATTTAATATGACTAGCTTGACTTCGGTTGGTAGAATCTTGTTTTGCAAGATTATAGGACAGCATGCATAAATTGGAATTTTGAGTAAAAGAAAAAGAGTCTTTGATTGTAATTTTATTGGATTTCGTCCCGCTATTGTTGAGTGTAGATTGTTAAATTTATTTTAATAGTTATAATAATTTGCATTCCAAAATTGTGTAATTCGTGTTAAAGTTGGAATTGAGTCTCCTTAGTCATTAATTCTTCGATCCAAAACTTAGCATAAAATATATCAAAAAATGCGCTCCACAACTGACTAAGAATAAGTGCTCAATGTTTGTCTCAATTCATATCGCCATTCACAAGGTGGAAGTGCTCCTGCGGTAAGGCTCTCAAAACTAGTAACAACGCTTAAATTATTCATGTAATTTTGTGTTTTTGTGACAAATATAAGCAGCTTGCAATTCAGTCGCAAAGCTGAGTTTTATTTTGATTCTAATAGACAGATTTAAGGTAAAGATAAGTTAGGAAACTTAGAAGTCATTTAGTTTGTATTTCTATTTTCTGTTTTGAACTTCATTTTGTATTTTTAAAAATAAGAAAAATGGGTCAAAACTTATTTGGTTACTTTGTTTTCAAATTTTGTTTTAGAAAACAGAAAATGAGTTTACACATAAAATGAAAAATGGTAAAAAGCTTTTTAAGAGTTTTTGACCAAAATAAGGAAAATTTTTAACCAAAAATAAGGAAAATCTCAAAATAAGAAAAATAGATCATTTTATGTTTTTTCATTTTGAGATGTTTAACACATAAAACAAAAATAAAAAATAAAAAAGCAAATCAAATGCTACTTAAATTTTTAAATTATATTAGAATTTGTCTAGCATCCAAATTGGAATGGAATTGCAATTGACATTTTCAGGTTAGGTTCACCTATATAAGAAGTAGCTTTGACAAAGAAATTGATAAAACTTTATTACATCTCATTGAGAGATTCAAGAACTTTAATTCATATTATAGTGAGATTACTCAATTGAGAGATTAAGAATTTTTAAGAATAACAAACACATTATTCTTTATTGGTTGATAATTAAACACTTGTGGGTTCTAACCAAGTTAACAAGTAACAGCAATCACACGGGCGTCGATGCATAATCGAGTTTAGCAAACAATAGTAGATAATTGATTTTGATTATAGTTAATTGCCTTCCAGGCTAATTACTTACTTGATTTAGGATTTTACGTAAAATGATTTTAGGATTTCTTCATTATATCGTCTATTTTTATGTAATTTATTCAATGACCATGATTTAGTTATGTTATGAATATTTTGGTGTTTGATATTTTCATATAAATTGATTATTTCAAATTTTTATGAGCAAATAATTATTTTTGTTCTGCATAATTTTGATCACCTTAGCAACATAAGTAAATAAGGCAAACAAATGAACAAGAACAATCAAAGAGAGACACAAAATTTACGTATTTGGTTATATGCATGCATTCACAAATATAATATAATCAAGTTTTCATTATGAAATTCCAATAGTGGAGAAAAGATTACAACAAAAGAAGAAAAATCTTAAATATACCTTTAGATAAATCCCATCACTATATTCTTATATTTTCTCTCAATCTAACTAATCTGAATTTTGTATGAATGTACAATACATTTCATACATATAAAAATAAAAAACCTGATTAAAAACAAAATTTAAAACATGCATAAAGATTCTAGATCCTGCCGCTTACTAGGACTAAGTTCCTGCAGCATTTACGTGTTCTCTGATTTTCCAACAAAATTAAAAAGTTGCTCTGTCGCAAATATCATCATTGGATTTCCTAGTGAGTTCCTTTGCACTTATACATTTCTTGACTTTTTCTAATGAGCCTCAACAAGCTCCAAGCGAATCTCTTGAACTGTTATACTGTATCGCAAGAGATAAGTCCTCTACACTTTCTAACATTCTCTATATTTATGCGAATCAATATGAATAGTAAACAATAGATACTTTCATAAAACTCATTTTACTCAAACATCTAACCTTTACCAATATCTAAGTGCACAAATATGAGCCACAATTTTAATATTTTCTCTCCTACTTTGTGTCATTTACAATATAACCGATCAACTTTTATAAGTGTTTAGCATAGTCCAACAAAAATTCAGGTCCATTTAGGTAAAGTTAGAAAAATAAAAAAGAAATAGATTTTCTTTTTTTTTATCCAAATGAATAATTTTTACTCAAACAGACGTAAATTTTTTGATTTTTTTTTTACTAATATGACTAATATTCCTAAAACGTCTAATTTTTTAGATGGAAACATTCAAATAAAACAAAAAATAATAAAAACATAAAAAATTAATTTATTCGTAATCAAACCATCTTGCATGTTTGTGATCCTAAAAAATGGTTGATAAAAATAAAATATTTATTTAAATATTTTTTTATTTGATTAAAAAAATTAAAATATTTATTAATTTTATGTGGAAGGGCTTTAGCCGTTACCCCCATTAATAGCCACGTAACAGACTATCAGACAACGCTCGCTTCTAGAGAGAGAGAGAGAAAGAGTGGTCCTCTACCTGCTATTGTACCTCTTTGCAACCTCAATTTGTTGTGTCTCCTCTGCTCAGATCTGATTTCCCTCCCTCCTGCTCTCTCTCATTCATTCTTTTCTTCTCTATCTGATCTACATTCGAACAAGTTTCTCTTCTTAAGGTGAGCCTAGCATCTTGTTACTATCCATCTCTAATAACTCGATCTGGTCGAAATTAGCATTCTCTGTTCTTTACGTTAGCTTTCATTTAGTCGATTTTTTATTCTTTTTTTTTTTTTGAATTTAAAACTTCCATTCCTCAAAAGATCACAACTTTGATTTGATCTGGTGAGTTTTTTTCCGTTGGCATCTTTTCAATCTGATGTTTCTGGTTTCTCTGGTTCAGATCTTGTGATGAACAATGGCCTGTGTAAAAACCTCTGATTCTGATTAGCCAGTTGAATTGATCTGTAATGGGAAATAGTCTTGTTTGCTTATTTCTTTTCTGGTTTTGGGTATTCGATTATTGCCCAAAATTTTGATCTCTATGCGAAATCCTGTACACTGTGATGTCTACCGAGATTGTGTTTATTGAACCCGAACGTCTCGGGGAAATTTTGAATTTTTTTGGCGTTTTGTCTTGGAATTTTTTATTTTTACTTTATATGTTTTTGCGTTACTGAACTTTGAACCCAAGAATGACAAATGAGAGTCTTTGTTTCTTTCTACTCTTTGTCTAAAGAATTTTTCTTTATTTTGTTTTTTGCTTCTATAACATATGAAACAGTTAAACTAGTTGTCTCCATCAATACTAGCATCCTATTTGTACATTGTGTTTTTACAGTTAAATTGTTTATTGGATTGACGTTAAAATTTTTGAGGAGATATATATATTTTTAATAAATAAATAATTTTAATAAAGATGAATCCGAAACTGTACACCAAGAAGCACCGCTAGTAGTATGTACTTTACTAATAACAATACTGGTATTGCCATTTGGTACGAAATTTACAACTATGCTCTAAATACACGTGCATACAGATCTTGGTTCAGGTGTTTGGACGAGTCCAAGAGTGAATTATGTTGTTTTACTTTACTTATAACGATGGAATACATTGATAGCTGATCGATATGAGAGCATTACATGTGTTGATGGCAAATCCCATTTTTTTTTTTTTTTTTTTACCTTGGTTATATTGCTGCTTGGTGGTATTACCTTGGTTAGAATTATATGAGTTCACTTTTTTTTATTGGCACCAAATGAAATTATGCGCATTTGTTTCATTCTAGAGTTGGATAAAAGAAGGCATCAAGGACCCTATTCTAGTTTTCTCAAGTGATTAGGGTAATAGCTTTGTAATACACTACCGTCCTGCTTGTTCAATTCTTTGTAAATCACTTTAGAACCATTCAATTTTGATTGGATGGATGTACATCAGTTTCTTGTTTGTTACTTTAAAACCTAGAACAAAGTTCAAAAGTCCATCCACTTAATCCCTAAATAAATATATTCTATTTCCTTATCTTTAATCTTAATTCTTGGTCTTTGGCACAGAATATTTTTCACAACTTAGATTACACTCATGGGAACAGCTGTTGACGCCACAAACAAGGTATCTCTCCTTCTCTTTTCTTTGATCGCATACCGAATTTCAAAGCATTTGACCTGATAAATGCTCTCATTGAATGTTTTGCTTTGTCTGCTGCATAGAGCATGATGGAGAGTGATGTTCTCAGTATTCTTAACCACTTCTAAGCAACCAGACTGATATCAATCTTAGCAGCATGTGTGGTGCTTTTTCAAAATAGCTGATTGACAAAAAGGTTATACTGGAGATCTAGCCGTAGGCTAAAACTTTTTAAAAAATTGTTATAATATTTCTTTTTCTAAAATCCAGTAGAATTCACCAACTTTGCCTGCTAAATTCATGTAGACTTTCCCTCTAGGCATGGATGCATCTGTTACAAGTTAATTTTTTCCATTTGATACACGTGAGCGCATGAACATACATCTGTTTCCGAGTTTTCATCGGACAAATATACCTAATTTCAGGAAGTAAATGGAAGCGCAGTGAGTGAAAAGAAGGTGTCAGTTGTTTTTGTCTTGGGTAAGTTTCTGGTTCTAACCTTCAATCCTTCCAACAACCATTTATGGTTTATGGTTCCTGTTTCTAGGGCTTTTTATTTCCTTATGTTATTTTTGGATATATTTCAGTCATTATTTGCCTCATGAAAAATTTTAAACAGTTATTCTTTTAGCTTTTTTGTTTGTCTGTGCTTTCCTTGTCTATATTTTATTTCTCTTAAAAATGTTTGGGGTCATTTTTTATTTTTGATTTGATGTGTTGATCCCACTAAATGAACAGTGGCCCGGGAAGTGGAAAGGGCACTCAGTGTGCAAATATCGTGCAGCACTTTGGGTACACCCATCTGAGTGCTGGAGATCTTCTTCGAGCAGAAATAAAATCCGGCTCCGAGAATGGGTGAGCCTCTTTTACATCATGTATAGATGGTTTGTGCCTAACGAACAAAATATTGTTTCTTTTCCACAAAGGGGGTTGGAAAGGTCCCAACGAAACACTAGTGAATTAATAATTTGATGCTTCTACTGAAACATATTGAAGTACTTCAAAATACAACATGATATATCAAGATATTAAGTTGAATAATTAATTTATTATTACGCTTTAAACATTCATGTATATTTTAATTTATACTTCAAAACATTTATAAGATTTTCATCTTTTGTTTCTTTCTTTTTAAGATATAAACTTCTTTATCAATTCAAATACAATGTAAATATCATAGTGTTCTGTTGAGCATAAGCACTATCAAAGAACGAATGCCTACATTGGTGACAAAAATGGAGTGGGGTGGAGAATAGTAATTATTTTCACTCCATTGTTTGGTGCCAAGATGAAGTCATGTGGGAATGCAATGACCATTCATGTAAATATTTGTTTAGGCCAGTATATATGTTAGCATGGAGTCAAAACATTATTGTAGAGAAACATTTTCATAGAGAGAGCAGTGATTACTCTCTCTCTCTCTTTTCCCTTGCTTCTTCGTCTCTCTTTTGCCCCTCAAACCCAGGTCTGTACCTTTTATCCTCTACCTAGTCATCCCCACCCACCTTCTCAGCCCATTACCTCCCTACCTTCTCGAACCCACCACCATCAGTTTCCAGCTTTGGGAGAGATAGAGAGAGATCAACGACAACTTGCTTCTCTATTTTGCCCCCTTCCCTTTCTGGTTCAATTGTGATTGGAATAGTCATTCCCACTCCTTGTTTTGGTTGGGGGCATTTTATTTGCCCTTTCCCTCCTACCAAATATAACCTGATAGATTTCTTGCCAAAGGAGCTGGTTAGTGCTGTTGTAAGAGAGTCGCATTATGTCTTCCTCAGTAGGAAATGATGCATATGGTAACAATGGACCTTTTTAGAAGTATCTTCCTGTGGTCTTCTCCAATGTTTGCACGAGTCAATTGGTTAGAGTCATCCTTTTGGGTTGACTTGATCAAGTGTTAGTCCCATTTTGGACAAGTCAAGTGAAATTTCTTCTCTCTTTTGCATGTGAACATTTAAGGTATGGTGAAACAAGTATCGTTCCTTCCCGCTGATGTATGAACTTATTTAATGTATTGGGGTCTAATACGTAATTAAGTTCCTTCATGCCATTCTTGATTCTAGATATACTTGGTTTTCTTATAATTTATAGGACCATGATTCAGAACATGATTAAGGAAGGAAAAATTGTGCCGTCTGAGGTAACAATTAAGCTTCTTCAACGAGCAATTCTGGAAATGGTAACGACAAATTTCTTATTGATGGCTTCCCTCGTAACGAGGAAAACCGTGCAGCATTTGAGTCTGTTGTAAGTCTCTAATACAACATCTTATTTAATCATCATTCTTCAAGCTGCTTACATGCAAACACAATTTTTTGGACTTGGATTAACCAGTTCAAAATAGTCTGTCCATTGAAAAATTCCATTCAAATCCAATATTGTTGTTTTATTTGTGCTCATTGCCAAAAACTGATGATGTTATGCAG
Organism: Vitellaria paradoxa; assembly: GCA_019916065.1. Taxonomy (NCBI): domain Eukaryota; kingdom Viridiplantae; phylum Streptophyta; class Magnoliopsida; order Ericales; family Sapotaceae; genus Vitellaria; species Vitellaria paradoxa. The sequence goes on from CM034243.1 coordinate 5,051,958, forward strand.
ACTGGAATCATTCCAGAATTTGTACTGTTCTTTGATTGTTCAGAGAAGAGATGGAGAGGCGTCTTTTGAGTCGGAACCAGGTTAGGAAATATGACTTTATTGTTTATCTAAAGTTTTTAGGAAATATGACTTTATTGTTATCTAAGTTTTTCTTATATCATATCTGTTTCTTATACCAATTCACAGTTTTTTCTCTCTCTTTATATTGGTTTGAATGTTCTTGTTTTCTGTATCTTTTCTGGCAAATAAAGGGAAGAGAAGATGATAACATTGATACAATAAGGAAGCGGTTCAAGGTTTATATGGAATCTAGTCTCCCTGTGATTGAGCATTACAACTCTAAGGGGAAGGTTAGAAAGGTAAAGATCTATTTGTGCTCCTTTCTTTGGTGCTTGTTTCTTTATTGAAATCACTGATTTTACATCGAACCTCAGATTGATGCTGCAATGTCTGTAGAAGAGGTTTTGAAGCTGTGAAAGCAGTTTTCACCCCGTTGCATGAGAAGGTAAAGCACCACAGAAATGGTCCTTAAAATGTTAGTATGAAGTGAAATGGGTAGTTTTAACTGACATTGAAGTCAAATGGGGAAAGTGGGATATGTTCAACTAAACCACCCCCCCCCCCCAAAAAAAAAAAGGTAATTTGGGGCATCTTTGGAACCAATCCACTTCTCCAATATTTGAAGAGCAAATCCTAGTAGGCCACTTTAATGTTCTCTGGATAAAAACTTAATCGGGTGAAAATAATCTTTTGGTCAATTGGAATGCTTTCCTCATCTTGGAAGGAGGTGTTGGATTAGAAGAAAATTTCATTTGTTGTTATCACATTCTGATTTTCAATTAACCATTTCCTTTTATATATTATCAGGAAGTGAGTAGATATTTCAGTTGTACAATGATGTGGCATGCCATGAAATTGTTAATGAAAAATAACCTTTGGAACAAATTCTTGCATATAATATGCTCAAACTTATGATCTATCCTATTGATCACCCACACCCATTTCAACGTCCTGTAATTTTTCTTGAATCTTATACGGCATGGTTGTTTGTGTGTTGCAGGTTGCGTAGGCGTTGCAACTCCACCTGAGATATTGAAACATATATAATTTGAGGTAAAAGAAAATTTGATCAGTAGATTTATGAATTCTGTTTAATTTAAAACTACAACATTGGTTATTCTCTGTTGCACTTGCCAAGAATTTTTTTTTTTTTTTTTTTAATTTTGAACAGAAACATTAAATTTCCTTCTTTGTCGTCGTCGCCATCGTCTTCATCTTCTTCTTTTTATCTACATTTCAATAAGTTCCATCATTTTAAAATAAATTTAAAAAAAAAAGGTGATATGATCGTTTTGGATTACTGATTTTTCCTTTTTTTTTTTTTTAATTCTTTCCAGGTTATTATATTCATGTTATGGTTGGGTATTACCAGCAGGTGCCCTTGTTACAGTTGAATGTTAAAAGTTGATTCACTATCATTATATTTTATTACACCCAAAAAAAAAAAAAATGGGGTATTGTTTGTGTGTGAGGTTACTTCCTATATATTATAGTACATCTTGTTGAGATTCGCATTCTATTGAGATTCATATTATTCATATAATAAATTTTGGGGTGTTCTCTCTCTCTCACTCTCATCTCTCTCTCTCTCTCTCTGTCTGATGCATCGGAAACAGTTATTCATACGAATTTATTAGTCTGTGCCTTTTATCTTAATGAGGCTTGGAGCACATCCTTGTCACTCTCTATCGAGGCTTGTTCTCTCTCTCCTCTCTCCTCTCTCTCTCTCACCCAAATCCCTTTTATCCATTTTGTCCCTTAAAATGGCTATCCTATCATAAAATCCTAAAGGAGAATCCGGAGCATGACAATTCCAACGATGCCGTTTACAAAAGACGACGACGCGGCAGTAGCATTCCTTCATTAAAAAGCAAATTGATACTTTTTTTTTAAATTAATAAATTAATTGGACTGCAATTTGCTAATTATCTAGTTTTTTTTTCTTTTTAATATTTTAATCGATACTCAATTTTTAGTCAAAAAATTGTTTACTCCTAAAATTCTGTACATTTTCCACTTATTTTTTAACCACAATCAAGAAATCTTCTGTCTATCCAAATATCATAAAAGAGAAGCAAATTTTTGAAAGACTGCACTTGTTCCATTGACATAAAGCAGAAGGCCAAATTAACACCAAACAGTGCATGTTTTACTCTCTCTCCCCCCCTCTCTCTCTCTCTCTCTCTATATTATAATAAATATATATTAGCAAGATTATGAAGAAGTTGAAATCTTTCTGGGAAAAAAAAAACAAAAAACAAAAAAGAGGCAGCAATTAACAGTGAAGGCCAAAAACTATCATAAACATTAAACAAATATAATACCATTCTCCTTAATGGTATCAAGAACAATGCCAAGCCTTCCTTCAATCCGCTCATTCTTCTTCGGCTCATAAGCTATCGCGAATACATCAGCTTCCTTCGATCGCTCGGCAATCAATTTCCCCACCACCCTGCAGGCATTGTTATCGGTGAGCGACGGCAATGTGTTCCTCAGATCCTTGGCGTTTGTGGTAGCGACTGATATCACTTTGCTGGTTCCTCGTGCATCACTTTTGCGTGGATGAATCGCTTCGAGAAGAAGACGTTCAGCAGAAACGGTCGCATATACATATCCGTCCTTTGTTTCCATGATTTTCTGTTAGGTTTTTTCGCAGCTTCGCCCCGAGATCTCCGTGTCCAGGCAGCTTGAACGATAAATTCCTGCAGCAAATAATAAATCCCTTAATTTCAAATCCATAGATACGCGCCACCTTAGGCTTGTTTGAAAAAAAAAATAACTTTTTTGTAACTATCTACTAACTAACTATTAAAAAGTTTGCTTTTTTGTGTTTGGAAAGAGAAAAAAAGCTAGTTTTTTAGCTGTTAGCCGCTAGCTTTTTTTTAATTAACATTTTGCATTTCATGATATAAAAGAAGTTTAAAATGTAAGAGGGTAATTTTGGTTATTTCAAAAAAGTCGAGAAATAACTAACTTTCAAACAGAGCCTTGGTTCACGATGTTCAAAGCTCAAGTCTGCTTAAAAAGGATGTCTAATTATTTCAGAAAACCGTCATGACAATAAAACAGTTTGGCAAGCTGATACATGTTAACCACAAGGATAAAGGAAATCAATCAATTACACGATCAGAGCAAACATAAGGAACAGTGGGTTCAAAGGTTTTCACTAGAATATTACTATTTCGCTTGGATCTCTGGTTCAAACGTCTAAGCAATTTGTTTGATATCGTTCTTATTCTCTTTAGTAATAACACCTAAATGGAAGACAATGTGGAAAATTACTTGGTGGCAAATAGAAGAAACACAGTTGTCCAGCAGCAAGCATTTTATTCGAGTAGGCACCAGAAACACATTTGCAAGATAGAACACATCCCCATTAAAATGTATTTGGTAGGAAAAAGGTGAAGGAGCACATATTTTACCAAAGTGAAAACACAAGCTCAAGGCAAAAGTGAAATTAACGACTTAGTCTCAAATACTTATGTTTTAACCGAAAAATTGGTTCTTTTATGGATTTCTAACAAAGAAACACCAATTCATATTATGGATTAAGTCAAGATGAAAGTGTGGATGACGTTTTCTTTACGTAACCGGCAAAATGGAAGTTTTATGACTGAATTCAATTTAGAGGATGCAGTCCTCAATGGGCGTATCTAATATTTATGAGTCTGACTATAAGACTTGATAGCTTCCACTGAGTTAACAAGATCAAACCTCACAAGATTTCTGGGTTGAACTATATAATGAGGCTGTATTTTGAATGCACCCTTGCATATATCCCAGGTCCGGTTGTTCAACTATGTCTTCCTCCAGATTTTCGAGAAACAGAAAATGGTGAACTCTGAGGGGAGAAAATGTTTAAAGCCTCCACAAGAATAAGGGCAAAGGTATAAAATAGATCATGCTTGGAATTCTATGTTCTCTGTTTGGAAGATGTGTTACAATAGCATGTTAGTGGTAAGTACTTTCATTAGCAAGAATTAAGATGTATCTCATTCCAAGCATCAAGTTTACTCAACGCAACAGAACTTTAGTCACAAATTAGTTGAAGTCGGCTACATGAATCTTCTGCCACTATTTTTTTTTATCATGGGTTATGTCTTTGGTGAAGTTATATGAAATTAGACCTTTTTTCACAATTTCATTCTAGGAATGAACAAGAAATTCACAAGATTCAAAAAACTTCAATGTTTAAATGGCTTTACTCTAATGCACCTTAAATCAAAGCAATGACTGGTCTCAAAAAATGTTCAAAAAATGCATAAATAATTTAGCATCAGCTTCAACTCTTCCCCCTTCATGCAAGATTTGCATATTACTTTCATGCTTTATCTAGATGTAGATGAACCAAAAATAGATGAAGTTCTAATCATCAGAAGGCCAAACTCAAAAACAATAAGTTAGTGCAAAGTTACCAATTAAACAAATTACATATACTTTTAAATGCCAAAATCATTTTGGTTTCTAATAAGCTCAACATACACAGTTTCAAATTCAACTAAGATCAATAAGCTTAGATTCATCACACAGAAAGATCCCATCCGTTCCCCACTTTCAACTCAATGGGCTACCAAAAGATAACACATTATTGAGATACTGTTCCCATTTTATTTTCTTTTGGCTACTTGTATATAACTAGTGCCAAGTTATACAACAAAATTATTAGACTTTTTTTTTTCCCTTCTTCTTCTTCTTTTTTTTTTTTTTTTTGGCTCTTGACACTGTAAATAAGCCTGCAATCAGAGTATTTAATTTGTAATAATAAAACCACAGTAAAATTAAATACATATTGATAGCTTAAAAACTAGTTTGCCTAGACTGCTACCACCATACAACATAGAAACACCTCAAAAGCCCCAGTTCCCAAATTGGGTGATTGAAATTTAGGTCTTTTTTTTTTTTTCCACCTCCATGTAAAAACATTAAGCATTTCTATTTTCACACTGATTTAGTCCATGTAGATTATCCAAAATTAGTAAGAAAGAAGAAATAGAAAATTGCCGTTTACATACCTTGTTGAATGTGGGATCTGAAGAGTTTGAGATAGAATTGATGGACAATCCGAAGTGGGGAAATGAAGAAGACCATGAAAGCGAAGTGGTTTTCTCTCTGCGACTTCGCAAGAAATCAGAAGAGAAAAAAGCCGGTGCTGCTGGTGATGAATATATGCAGGCTGCCATCTCCGCTGCGCGAAGGGGGGTAAGTTAGAGAGAGAGTGAGAGAGAGAGTGAACTTTCTTATTGGCGGTTGACAATAGGGGCCGCGCCCTCGCCTCGTCGGCCTAAGCCTCGCGAGCTCCAAATATACGCTATTGGGATGGGATAGCTCCTTCCTTACATCAGTGACCCCCTTAATCAACTGTGTTAATAGGCGTCCAAGGATACAAGATTAAAATCCTTTGATTTCAACTCCAATTTGGACATGTTTATGTATTTAAATTAAAGATCTAAGTATTTGATTTTTTCTTTCAGAATAAAAGTGTGCGTAAATATGTATATATATATATATATATATACATTTCGCCTTCATTTGTCATTACTGCATTTGATATTCTAACAAATAAAATAAAAATAAATCTCCAACAACCTCTATAAATCACTAAATTCTCTATATATATTTACACATTCTTACTTTTACTAATTTCAAAAAATTTCATATTTCGCTAAAAAAATAAAAATCCAGAAGGAAGTTAACCGAATGTATAAATTTTTTTGACAATCATATTATTCGAGTCGAAATATTTCAAACGAGTAACATTATCGCTATTTTATACGAATTTTTTTGAATTTGTGGGAACGGATTTGGAAAATCATTTCTACGGTTTTGGCATCGTGTATCTCCAAAGCAGAACATTGAGTGTTAATTTTTTGAATCCCTGAATACAGTTTTGAGACAATCATTGGAATTGTTTGCTATTATTCATCTCAAAAAAATGCAGTTTGGAAAGAAACACTAAACGTCAAAATTAACTTAAAAAAATGTTTTATCACAATTTATCTTTTTTTTTTTATTTTTTACTACCCCAAACGTTACCTAAATTGTAACGGTCGATCTTTGATTACGGAGAGGGAAAAGGAAATGACATGTACATTAATTTTATTATAATTTCTTTATAAATCCTAATCATAGAAGAAATTAGTGTAAATATCAAAAAGTAATGGATGACTTTCAATTTTTAACAAATTTTAAGAGATATTCGAGTAATTTTTTATTTTTAATTGAGAAAGATTTTTTTTTTTTATAATTTTGTTGATGTTAATGGTTATAATTTATAAGAAATATGAATAAACTATTAGTTTGGCCGATTGAATTGATTAGAGCTTCAAAAATGAGAATAATTTAATTTATTAAAAAAGTAAAATAATACAAATCGTTCAAATTTAATAATAATAAAAAGAATAAGAAATAATATATATTATTACTGTACATGAGAAGGGTACATGCGAATGAAATTGGATTATTATATATTGGCGCTATTTAGAGTGGTAAAAAAATTCTAAAAAATGATGAAAATACTAAAAAAACTCTAAAATTTATTCGCTTTTTATCTCACTGCATGAATTACAAACCCATAACTTATCTCATTTTATTTACTTTTTGTTACTCTAAATGCACCCTCTTTAGATATTTTGACAAGTGCTTAGTTTTAGGGATTTGGGGCGTTGACGTAATACTTACAATTAGAACAAATTGAATTAAAATTTAATAGTTTAGATGCATTTATATTTTTTTAATTAAGTTACTCTGAATACATCTGAATCGCGGATTTTAATCAACTATCTCTATATTAATGTCAGCGAACTTGCTATGTCAGCCTTTGCTTTTTCTAGTTTTGGAGCATTTTAAAAATAGTTATAATTATCTTGAAAATGAGGTTAATTAGCAAAATTTTTACTTTACTTTTCAATAGTTATTAGTTTGACAATTTATTCATTGACCAAGATTATTATTTTTTTTCATATTTTAATTATCTTTTCGATCACTTTACAAGAAACACGCTTTATTTCTATAATTTTTAAACTAATATTTTTAAAAATATATTAAATTTTACACATTTATTAATATTGTATGAATACTTTAATCTCATTTGCTTAATAATTTTTTTATGAGTTATTTTTATAATTTTTCATATAAATTTACATGTGAACGATTTGGAGGTGAAATTATGTTTCCTGACTAAAAAGCACAGGCAATTCCCAGTGTCTCTTCAACGCACGACTTGGATGCCGCGGTAATCTTATTTAATAATATCTTAAAATAGCTCTCATTTTCTTCTTATTTGTAACAATGACCCATCCCTTTACTCGACTCTTCTTCACTTCCCCTCGAAAACTCAAACACGTACCATCCAGCAGAGAAGAATATAAAGCGCAAAATAACTTGAAAAGGAGAGATCTCTGGACTGGGGTTAGAGAAGAAAAGGGATTTCACTGAGAAGCAAGGAGCTTTGGTGAAGGAATCATGAGAAGCTATGAAGCAAAATATTCCTCAACTCGGTCTTTGCTTCTTTACCTTGTAAGCATATATGTAGAGTTTTCTACACATATAACAAAGAGTCAAGGACATAAATCTAGATGCTTTCAGAAGATCGCAGACATCCTCTTTAACCAAGCTATCTAAAAACAAAGACGGCTCAGTAAAATGTATTTTCATCCTTTCCTGGATCATTCAATCACTACAGTGAGAAAATAAAGACAACTTGAGATACAAAAAATGGGATAACTTGCCGAGACTATCTTGCACTGAAAACAGGTTCTGCCTCTGCGGTTGGCTGTGTTCTTCGTGTGTACTTGAGTAGTAAACCCTCGGAAGATAGACCTGGTACACTTAGACCCCTATAACAACATCAGGCAAAAAATAAAAAGTAAAAAAATTAGACCGCTTTTGTTCAGAATAAAATATAAGCTAAACAGAAAAAACATATTTGCAACAAGAGACATTATTGGACCTGATGTAAGGCTGGAGATCCTTCCACTCCCATTTTTTTCTCTCTCCAAAGAGCATCGAGAATCGCTCGGCAGGGGCGGATGGCAGAGAAGAAACACTGAAGGCATAGACCCACGTCTCAATGCCAAGCTTCTCCGTCAGAACTTCCCCTTCCAACATGTCAAATTTTGCCTGCATTCCTTCAGGACTTTTCCGCATCCATTCAGCCATGAAATTATCCATCCTCATCTTCCCCCCTCTCAAGATTCGTCTAGCAAAATGCACACAAACCCGCTTCTCATCCAATCTCCATGTGCCTTCTTCATCCACTTTAGAACCATAAACTTGCAAACAATGGTGTGCAATTTTATGAGGAAACCCATCCGTTTGAAGCATGCTGACGACTTCACTTTCATTAAGCGCATTCAGTGACCAGTCATTCAATACTGAATTGTGTAAAAGCATGTTAAGAATACTATCCATGTAGTTCTCGTCGACAATTCTCCAACATCCATTAATTTCCACAGCTGAAAGAGCTTGTAGTCCAGACCTCAGTTCATCATCGCTCGCTTGTACTTTGTCAATGAGATCATCCCACCTATACAAATTTGTATTAGTCATTTCCATTCCATCCATCTCCTCCGTTTCTAACACCTCATCAAACCTGTAAGGATTCTCAGAAAGAAGCATTTAAGCCTGTCAAGCTTTGGAGCAACCTCAACAAGTTCCATGATACCAGGTGCCACTTTGATGACTGGTGCAACCACTTTCTTGTCCTGATCTTTCTCATCACAATCTTGTGTGTTTTCATATAATGTGATTGATCCGAAGGGGTATAAGCAATACAGAGTTGGAGGTTCCAACAAACTTGACAGCATAAGTTTTTGACTGAGTACAAAGAACGGCATCTTCAGCCGGCTGTCCTCTTAAAGTTACTCTGGAAACGCCAAAAAAAAAAAAAAAATCATGATACTGACATAAATCCTAACAATTATATGGAAATCAAAGAAATGCAACGATACTCTAGATAATAGTATTGCATCACTAGAGACTCACCTATTATGAAGGACATCTGGGAGAAGTTTCTGATCCAGCTCAAGGAGAATCAGATCGTTGTGGGGACCAAAGAGAGGATGATATGCAATAGAGACTGACGAAGCAGGTTGGAGGTTCAATATTGCTTCGGCTCCTCTGGAAACTTGCTGTGGTTGCTCTGTCTCTCTCTCCATTGCCACTTATATCTTCAACAGGCTTCTTACAAAGTCAATTACACATAAGTCCCTCCACACTAGTGTGTTAAACCAAGAACAAACTGCAATCCATGATGACAAGAAGAAAGAGAGAGTCCCACTCCTGACACAACACGTTCAAATTGTTCAATGTCTAGATCCAAAACTAAGAGACAACCTATTTCACACAAGCCTTTTGTTATTTTATACTCTATTTCCATCTGCATTTAAGTTAAATTAATAACTAAAATATGAAATCAGTGCAGACAACAATGTAATGTATGATAAAACCTATTGTACGGCACTACATAAGATCTCACTAAACAAAGAGTGACTCAGAAAATAATGCATTTCGGCTCAGAATTCACTTATCCATCAAATTCAGTTTTATTAGGCTTCGTTTGGCAACGGTAGAGCTACCAGCTACTAGCTTTTTGTCTTTTTCTAAAATGATCAAAGTAAAGTTACATTCTTACATTTTATAATTTTTTTAATATTAAAGGGCAAAAATGTCAAATTGACAAAAAACTAAAAAGCTAACTCCCCCCTCCCCCCCAAAAAAAGGCCAACTTTTTAGTAGTTATCTGCTAGCTTAAGAAAAAAAAGCTAACTTTTTAACTTTCCAAACCAAGCCTTAGAATAATTAGGAAACAGCAGAATTGAGCTGCCATATGTTACAACCATAAAATCACCCAACCCAACTTCCAACATGCATCGTGCAAAGCAACTGGGTAATCATACTGGCCGACTCTCTAGTATGATATGAATTCATACCCGTTGAATGATCTTTCACCAAATGGAGTTTCTCCGTGTGGAATACTTCCAAAAAAAAACAAAAACAGCACATTTCGGTTAAAACCAAATTTCAGTACTGAAAACATTCAAATTTGGTTAAAATGATTCGGTTGAATTGGTTGGTTCAGTTTTAAAAATTATTTATTTTTTGTATTTCGGGTGTCAAAATTTTGAAACTAAACCAACTGAAAAAACCAGATTACATATTAATTAATATAAATATATTAAAACAATTCCGAACCCTTTTTTTTTTTTTTTGTGAAAACCCGAACCCAATTATTCGACCAGTTCCGTTCTGTTTTTGTAAACAGAAATTATTTGGATTTGGTTCAATTCACTCCAAAACCGAACGGCACATGCCAATCACTAATGCACAGCCCTAAACAAACACACATAGATTGAACGATAACCTTCTAATTAAAATCAAATAAATAGTAGCAATTAACATAAATCAGCTGCCAAAATTGCAGATATACAAGTTAAATAAGGAAATCTCTAGCCACTAGCCCTTTGAATCGCACAGCAAAAGCAACCCAATACAAGCCAAACATTGTTAGCATTTCAAGAAGTTTGAGTAGGGGGAAATTTTGCGCAGATCAGTTCGTAGATGAACATTGCAAAGTCTAATCCTTTTTCCATAAAGGAAGAAATTGTATTAGTATTCTGGACAATAGAGTTCCAATCATTTGCAGATTCTAAAAATCTGATTAATGACCCCGGGGGGGGGGGGAGTACAACAAATTAGTAAATTGCAAGAACGGGCACAATTTAAGAGTTTTTAAAAGAAATCACCGCCGATGAGGTCGATGCTGCCGTTGATCTGGTCGCTTGCGGACGATCTAGCTGGCTGGGTTTAGGGTTAGGGCAAAACTGGAGAGCGAAGCGGTGTTCGTTTGGGCGGGCGTTCCACTGAGCAGTGAGCACTCTGTTCGGTTCCCTGGATTTGGAGGGAAAATAAGATGCAGGGAAATGGTGGATAGATGATTTTTGAAAATTACATCTAGCCCCAATTACTTCATGAAATCACTCTTATCACCCAAATAATAAACTATTATTTGGGGTTAGGGCAAATATAGCTGAACATGGCAACCCAAACTCGTTTTGCCCATCCAAACCAGATCTTAAATTTTCTGAGATGGGTAATAGAGAAATTGTCCATACGAGCTGTGTTTGGAGTGATAAAAAATATGATAAAATTAGGTAATTTATGAGTTTATAATTCGTACAGTGAGATAAAAAATAATTAATTTAAAAAAAATTTTTAGAAGTTTTCAGAATTTTCCGGTAATTTTTAACAAACCAAATGCACCTAAATTTGACTTGACATTAAATTTAAACCTAAATCTTTCGAAGACCGAACTTGAATTTATAAACATATTAGAATTAGGCATACACTATGTGTAATTTTTGTTAAATTTGTATTTAAAGAAAATAAAATTATAAAAAATAAAAAAATTAACTCAAATAGTAAATAATAAATAGTTAATATTGTTTAAGTAAATAGTATCTAATTATGAAGCAATTCAATAAAATACAAAAATTATAAAATTACTAGGTGATTAAAAGGTATTTAAAAAAGATAAAATATAAATAAGTGAAATTACTTGATTATGTGGTAATTATAAAAAAAATACTTATTAATACCGTGGAAGTTATAGACAGTTATAGAGAGTTTAAGAATATTATAGGAAGGAAAAAAAAAAGACCTTACCAACATAAGACTTTATAAATTTTAAAGTCCTGTAATTATTTCTATTTTTTGTTTTATAATAGTATAAATGTCCAAGCCCAGCATGTATTTAATAAATGATTAATATTATTTTAATATCGTATGTAATACATGATATATATTATTGAAATTACATATTATTTTACATTTTAAGTCAGGGTTAAGTTGAACAAAACATAAAATCCTGAAACCTATGCACAAACTAAGTTAATATTGAGTTTGATTGTGTTTGGGAGGAAAATAAAATATAACAAAAATAAAAACTAGTAACAAATTTTAAAAAACTGTGTTTGTCACGTCTGTTTCATAAAATATATTGTATTACTAACAACCTTATGAAACCAAACTAATCAACTAATTTTACAATTATTATATTTTCATAACTTAACAAATGATGATATAATTAAGTTTATATTTAATTGAGTTGCCACAAGAAATTTTTAGATGGTCACTTTAGAATGATTCTCATCTGAGCATGCTTAATTGCGGGGTTTTAACAAATTTATTGTTCACGCAAGTTTAAAATGTGCTTTATTATTATATATATATATATTATTTTATCTAATTAAACAATACGGGACATAAATGATTCACCTTAGTAGTAACTCGTCTAATTTCTTGTTGGACCCACTTACATCACTGTCAACTTATCGCATCTCATCCATTTTAAGCACACACTCCGATGTGATTCTACATTTTCAACTAGGTATTAGCCTTATACTATTTGTAATGATTCATGATCTTATAATACAATATTATTTATTTTAGGCGCAATTAAGCACAGTGATAATTCTTCATAAATCATGCATTCTAATACTATTCTCATAAAAGCACGTTCAACCCATTTACATTTGATTTTTCTGTCATTACTAATTTCAAAAAATTCGAATATTTCGCTAAAAAAATAAAAAATCTGGAAATAGGTTAACCGAATGTGTAACTTTTTTATACAATCATATTATTCATATTAAGAGCTTTCAAATGAATACCATTATGGCTATTTTTATGAATTTTTTTGAATCTGTAGAAACGAATTTGGAAAACTGTTCCCACGATTTTTCACTTAAAAAAAAAGACGCCAAAATTAACCAAAATCACATTTTATCTCAATTATCTTTTTTTCTTACTTCAAACGACACCTTAGTGTAATACCGGTAAGTTTAAAATAATTGTGAGAAAAATTCTTACAATTACGCTCATTTTTCTATAGGATATTTGATTAGTAAAAATTTGGTAAAAAAGTAAAATAAAAATTTGATATAAAATGATATGTGATAAAATTTAATTGAAAAAAATAAAATAATTGATAAAAATTAATAAATTTTGATTGATTTTGGTCAACTAAACACACATTCGAAGGCCAAGTGTAATTTGCCATGTAACCGGGACGCTTGTATTGGATTCCCCCACAGGAAACTCGGCCGAGTCAGTCCAAATGCCTTTCCCTCCTCCCAAATAAGAAGAATTTAAAATTAACTCATTTGTTTGGGCGGGAAATCACACCGACCTTTGTTTATTCCCCCTCCCCTCTATAGTGCATAGGCATTAGTATATATAGTTTCCGGAGCTATCGAGATCGAAACCTAGTTGCAGTTGCAGTAGATCGTTCGAAATGCCTCCGAGAAGAAAACCGAACTCTGGGTCCAAGAAAATCGAACCAAAACCAGCAAAGTCTTCAGCCTTCCAAGTTCGGAATTCAGCATTCTTCGATCGGCACACTCAAAACGCTCTCTCCCAAAACCTAATCGCCTATCGGATTCGCTATCATCCGATCCCAATGGTGCGGTTTGGCCTCTCAAAACGCCAAAGCCGTGTCCAATTGATGCAGCTGATACAGCTAATGGCGTCTCAAGTTTCAAAACCATGGAATGGGTCCATATCGGGAATAGGTGTAAGCGATTAGGGCATCGTCAAAGACCCAAAACCTATAGTTGCAATCGGTTCACTTGATTCCGATCAGAGGAAAGCTGACTTAACTGTCCAAAGCCCCAGGAATGATTTGAATTTGGGAGCAATAGGTCTGAACAGTGTGGTTTCAGCGCCTCAGAAACAAAAAATGAGCAGAATTTGCGGACCACTGAGTGTAACGGCCAATCACAAAATACTCCTCCCGATAATATTTTACCAGTTGCCTTCGACGCAGGCCAAAATCAGCCTGTGGAGTCCCCCGAAACTTGCAAGTCCGCATCTGTCAAGCGCTTCAAGTTTTCTCCAGGAATGGTAATTTCGTTTCTCACCCATGATTTGCTTTTTATGCAAGTGTTGGGTGTTTACTCCTAATGGAGGTATTAGCTGCAAAAGTTACCATTCTCGATGCACTTGTACAAAAGACTTATCTAGGATTGTTTCATTGCCGCTGAATTGCTTGGGAATTATCTTCAGAGCCGGCTCAATGCCTAGGCCAATTAGGCAAAAAGGCTCAAAGTTTTTGAAAAATTCTTTAATATACATTAGTACCAATTTTTATTGGATGGATAAAATAGGATGGTGGTGTTCTATATTAACTCTAGAAAGCTTGCATAACTTGGGGATCTCATAAATCACTTAATTATGGGTTAACATTGGCCTGGTTTGGGCTAGGTTGACAATGAGAAGTAATACTCATAATGGTTGTCCAATAACACCCCTATTTGTTTATTGGGACTATTATTTTATCATAAACCGGTCTACGTCATTTTTTTAAATACCAAGTCTGCCAATTAAGCTCCCAAAAGATTCATGTCAATATAAAATTGAAGATATATTGGCTTTGGACTTACCAATTTACCTTATTATGTTTGAGAAGAAACTCTCTGCATTTCCCTCATCATAATTATGTAGATCCAATAGAAAGATTTAGCTAATTATAAGAAGGAAAAAGATGTGAGTGAAAGCTAAGAGTTCAATAACAAACTGCATAGTCGTGAAGGTTACAACCACATGAATATCTTTACGACGGAAGATGAATAGCTTAGAGGCTTTAGGATCTCAGTAATAGAACTAGGGTTTTGACTCCCTTTCCATCCAACTCTACCACAAGAGTGATGTAGGGGAAGCTCATAAAAATGAAAGGTTGAGCAAATGGTTGTGAATTTTTGCTTAGACTGAGAATACCCAAAGACAACACAGATTCCGTAGAGAAAACTTCTCTTGAAATTCTTTTAGCAATCCAAAAACTACTCAGAGCCGTATTAAACTGCCCTTGACCATCATTATTGCATCTGTGAGCTCATTTATGCATCTACACAGCATTTTCATGATTTGTGGTGCTTTTTTTAACTAAAAATATATTTATATGTGCACAAATAGGAAAAAAATTCAATCTATGCATATGTAAAGAAATTTTAGTTAAAAAAGAAGCATATTGGGTCAAATAAAATTACAATTACCATCCAGCTCAATGATTGTCCATGTTTGATAGTATAAAGTAATAGGAACCACAATAAACATTTTTTCTTTGCATTTTTTGTGGCGATTTATTTTTATTTTTTTTTTTTTAATTTTTTTGTGTAATGCAAGACAAAAGACATGCAGACTTAAGCGGATTAGACAGATATTGGGTTGGTTCTCATTCACCTTTTTTTTTTTTTTTTAATGTTGTGATAGCTGATAAAGCAAAGCCAAGATGATGGAGGCGATGAGGTCACCTGGAAAATTTCTCCTGTTAATGATAGACTCCATGCGGTGTCAAGGCCTGAAATGGTCAGAGTGTTGGCGGAATCTTCAAGGCTCAATTCTCTGAGTTTTCACCAATGCCAACAAAATAAGGCATGTTTCTTCTTGATCATTGCTTCTTTAACTTCTTGTTATGCACTGTTTGGTGGGTGGTTAACACTAAAATGTACAGACTTCTCCCAGTTCACCCTGTAAGCTTGAGAAGTGGCTTTCTTCACCTCCACTCAAGCCTGTGGAAAAATCATTGGCATTCTCAAATAGGGTCAGGTTGAAAAGGGTCATTCAGAATCATGATACAGATTTACACCGAAGCCACACAAATGCAAACGATCAGGATAATTCTTGTGTTACTAATAGCCAGAGTCCTTTCAAGACTCCACCATCTCTTTCATATTGCCATGATAAGGTAAACTATATTTTCATAGATGAAGTATTCTTATCCAATTGTTTAAAAATGTCTTCAGATAATTTACGCAATTGAAAACACAACCTAATGATGCTATTGTTACAAAATTGAAAATACAGCCTAATGATGGTGTTGTTCCCGATGAAGAATCTGATCAGCTTGGTTCAAGGCAACACAAAAAGGTCTATAAAGGAAATTCATTATCTTCTGGTTGTTACTTTTTGTCTCCAATGTTTGATCCATTGTATTATCTTATTGCTCCTTGATATTATGAATGATTCAATAAATTCTCTGGGCATCTTATCTTAGAGTTTTGTTTTGATTTTCTTCATTTTATTATCTTGTCAATTCTTTTAGGCATTGCTTGAACTTTTAGATCAAGTAGAAGATGTGATCTCTGTTGATGAAACGCTCTGCAAGGGTACAAAGGCACACCTTTCTGAAGTTCAAGATAGAAATGGTGATGTGAAACTTCTCAAAGCTGATCCCGCTGTAAAAAGCTCAGTGACTGATCCCCTGCAAAAGCTCAAGAGGGAAACCTCAAATCTTTATTTTCTTGTGTTAGAGGTATGTTTTTATATTTCTCAGTTTCATCTACTTTTGTGGGAAATTTGCTCTTTATGCACGTTATTATATTGCATTGTATTCTTCTTCAGGTTTCTGAGAAGCGTGGAGCTGTTAATTCATCAGGACCACAATGCCCTTTCAAGGTTTTTATGAAACTTGAATATTGAAGCACCTAATGCTTTAATATAGTTTGCATGCTAGTCACAGTCAGCTATTGTCTTCCAGGTTCTGCGCTTATTGAATGAGCAAAGTGGAGAAGAGCGGGCTGTCCATTTGTGGGACGAGTGGTAAGTAGTTAGCTTTGTGTTATTCCTAATATAAATTTAGTACCGTTCTTACCAATAACATTGAATCAAGTTGCATTTACCAATAATTTTGAAATCGAGTTACCTGACATCAATTCAACAATTTCTACCTCCATAATCTCACTAATTTTTTTTCCCTAACTTTGTGCCTAGTTTTTACCCCACATCCACCTCAACATTCTCATCTAATTATATATATTTGCAAAAATGCTTTTTCTTAATTGTCAACTTTTTGTACTGTAAAACTTGGTTGGTCTCGTAGAGGTCTCATAAAGTTTTCCTTTTTATCTTTAGTAGGCACCGGAAGCATCCTTCCTCTTAGTCCATCCTACAGTTCCTATCTTTTTTTCTACGAGTAATATCAACACCACTGTCCTCCTCCATATGTATGATTGAGCTTGGGTATTGCAGTTCATCACTCTCTTGCATTTATTGGCCTTCAATATTACCTATCCTTTTGTTCATTTGTAGATTTTTACATTTCCCAAAAGTATCTGAAAATTTCCTAAAATTTTTAGAAGAGTATTATACCTACGTTGTAATTACATTTCCATTCTCAAATGAATTTCCTAGTAGCTATTGACAAAATGTCATTGGTTGTTTTGGTGGCAAACTGGTTGCCCATACCTCAGGTGAGCATTTCCTAGGAAATTTTGGGTGCCTGTACGGGCGGACCTAGACTATAAGTTGTGGGGTCAGCCACCTCCACTTAAAAAAAAAAATTTTTTTTTTACCCATTTTTTATACTAGTTCCCATATTTTTTGTTAATCCATACACTCTAACTGCTTATTCTTTGACATGATACATTTATATAGGTCAAATCACTGTCTAAGTTAAAATAATTTTAATTTTTTAAAATTATCCTTACAAATTTTGTTACATTACTTTAATTATCCTTAAAAAACTTATTTTATTTTTATAAATATCCTATCTTTATGCCCGTTCAAGCTGTTGTAAGAAATTTTTGTCCCACTGAACTAAAATGCTTGGTTCACCCCCTGGTGCCCAGGGAATAGTTTTGGCCCTTGGTAGCTGCCCATAACAAGTATGATACTAACAATTAATTGTTTGCTCGCGAAAATAAATAATATTTCATATTTTTTGATCGTTGTGTGTTGGTTACCTGAAATGTGTATAAATTTTGTCATTTTGCTTTGTCAACTTTTTTGTTTACGGAAGGGCTACCTTAAAATTTGCACTTGAACTTCCTGCCATCCTGACGATGGCCTCATTATTTTATTTTTTTGCCCGTTGAAATTTCTATTTTACTAATTCTTATTTTAGACGCTTAAGTTTAAAGTGATGAACTTTCATACAGTGCTCCAAATTCGTTTTTCGATTTTCTTTTGGTCCTGTATTCTATGTATCTGTTTTATAAAATATGAATTTTATTTTTTTCTTGAACCTTTTCCATCGTCCTTTTTGTCAAAAGTTATTTCTTATCTTGATAGTATGTTGTTCTTTGCTAAGTAAAAGCCTTGAGAGATTCTGATTGCGTTCCTGATTCTTTGCCACAGGTTTTATAGTGTCATTTCACCTGGGGATACCATTCACGTCATTGGCGAATTTGATGACGAAGGAAAGTGTAATGTCAATCGTGACAAGAATTATCTAATTGTTCACCCAAATGTTTTGGTGTCCGGAACTCGGGTAATTTACCTCCCCCCCCCCAAAAAATGTCAATATTATGTATTCATTTTATGGATTCGCTTACAAGTTTTGACTTGTTTAACACGAATTACTTTGAGCCACTATTTGTGATGATTTCTAATGTCTGGAGTATGCACCTAATCCTATTGTTCGAAAAATAAAAATTGAACCTCCAGGTTGCTGCTAGCTTCAGTTGCGGAAGGCGAACTGTCCTAGATGAGAGGTTAAGATTCAGTGAGCAATCGGCTGCAGCATTGATTGGCACGTTGCTGCATCAAATTTTTCAGGTTTCATAATTCTAACTTCTTTCTATTTTTCACTTGTAAAATTGTCAAATTACACTTGTTATCTTTTATTGGTTGAGCAAACTATTGAGCTGCTCTCTCTCTGTTTACATTTTATTTCAGTTTTTCCTGTTTTGAATGAATATAATTTCCTGTTCAGGCTGGATTAATGAGGGAAGTTGCAACGAAGGAATTCTTAGAGGAATATGCAAGAGTTGTGCTCCAAAAGAATATTGAGAGCTTGTATGCATGTGGAGGTGGAGATTTATAAAAATATCACTTTTCTGTAATTTCCCATTTCTCATTGGCAACTTGATCACTTTTCTCATTACAGTTGGCTTATGAAAGCATTCTGTCCGCTCATATCGTGTATTTTGCTTCATAAAATTTTTGATGAACTTATTCTGTAAAATGCTTAATGGTATTGTATGCGAAATTTCTGATTTCCACCATTTGTGGACATTGCAGTGAATGAAAATGAGTTGCACAAAACCTTGATTGATGCAATTCCAAGAATATTAAATTGGATACTCCTTTTTCGAGATTCACAGGTATGCAAATATTGGTTTTCAATAAATGTTTGTCCATAAATCTTATGTATGATGGCTTTTAGTGATGTTAATAGTGTCAGGTCTGCATCACAGATCTGTCATAGGACTGCAACTGTAGACCTAGGTGGCAAGTTGATCAGGACCATGTTGGGCACTTTCATTATAAATATTCTCGGCAGGGACACGATATGAATTGAATAGGATTATTTGGGCATTGTTGATTTAATTTGCTTTCCTTAGATATTGGGATTTTATTTATTTGATTTCATTACTTGATTTATGGAATTGTTATTTGATTTGTTACTTTCAGCCCTAGCCTATATAAAGGTTAGGATTGTGAGGAATTAGTAGTTTTTGAATGAAATTAAATTGAGATTTGAGTTGTTTTTTAGTTATAGTTCTTGTTCTTTATTTTCTTGCTCCATTTTGCTACATCACAAGTGTCCTCAACAAGTTAATTTTCCAAGTGGGTTTGTTGCTTAATTGGCATGTAGATTTAACATTGTGTCGATCCAATTTCATCCAAAGCTTAAACTATACGGAAGCAGGTCCAACAATTTATATTAGCTATGTAACACTCTCCCTAGTTCAACATTTTCTTGCACATGGAGAGTGAGCCAAACGTACGCACTGGTTGAGTTAAATTGGCTGTCCAAACACAGGAAAAGAGTGCACAAGCATAATGTAGCGGCAAACGCAGGCCATTAGACTTGATCTCAGTGCACAAGCATAATGTAGCGGCAAACGCAGGCCAATAGACTTATCTTTGAACTTAAAAAACCATATCCCTAATACCTTTCCAAGTCACCAATTATTCCAAAATGTTTACTCTGTTAGGAAGTTGAACTAGCAATGTGTTGTTGGCTAATAGGGGATAAGAAATGGGATTTGCATAGCTTATCTTTGAATTTAAAAAACCATATCCTAATACCTTGTCCAGTCACCAATTATTCTAAAATGTTTACACTGTTAGGTATTTGAACTAGCAATGTGTTGTTGGCTGACAGGGGGTAAGGAGTTGGATTTGCATAGCTATTTGTCATTTACAAAGCAGATGGAAGTTAAATCTTTCTGTTTTATAATTGTTATATTTTTTTGGCAATCAAGTGACATCGCTTTAATCGGCTCCATTAATTAGAAAATATATTTGCATTTTTTTTTTTTTGCAATTTAGCATTTCTTTCTTTCTTTTTCTTTTTTTTTTCCCTTTCTTTATCTCTTATTATTACAGAACCAAGTTATTCTATTCTCTTCAATTATTCGGTTGGTTTGGTTAGCAAAAAATAACTGGAAAATTTTCAGTTAATTTAGTTCGGTTCAGTTTTTGACCAAACCAATGATTTGCTTGCTCCTAAATATGTGAGAAGCTTATCATCAACATACCACATTTCAGAGTACAAGCATATTGCATTCTATTTCTCATTCTATGTACCGAAACGATATACATTTTGGGTAACATTAATTGAAGTTCCGTTATCATATGTTGGCGAATATTTTTGTGTATATGAATGTGTATTTTTTTCTAGTGGTCCTTGTTACTCGCAATTAGTGAGGAATACTCATTATCTTATGCATGGCCAATATTGTTATGCAATGTTTTTTCTAGTGGTTCTTGGCACTTCCAATTAGTGAGGAATACAAGGGTCTCACAGCCATCTTGAAAAAGCCAAAAACATAAGAGAAATTGTAGTTGTGTTAACAACATACCCCATTAAATTTAGAGGCTAATGATTTAATAAATTTTACAGGACTCAAAAATTCCTAGTGTTGATTTTGGATCTAATGATGGACTGAAGAAGGTTAAAGTAACTGAGGTAATGAATCTCACTTAGTCTTGTTTCTTTTTGTGAGTGCTTGATATACAAAGAAGGAAAACGGATGCGTGTTAGCTAACAATCCATTTCTTTTATGACATGGTTTGTGTGAAACAACTTGGGACCGAAAAGCATCGTTATTTGGACTTTGCATCTACATGGATTTTTTTTTTTTTGGTTTGAGGC
Organism: Vitellaria paradoxa; assembly: GCA_019916065.1. NCBI lineage: Eukaryota > Viridiplantae > Streptophyta > Magnoliopsida > Ericales > Sapotaceae > Vitellaria > Vitellaria paradoxa. Next base: position 5,073,115 of record CM034243.1, read on the forward strand.
TATGAATGCAGCTATGTAGAGTCCCAAATTTGAATGTGCCCATTTTGGTACAACATGCTGGCTAGAAACGGATATATTGATACTTTGAGGTGTTCTCAAAATCTAATATATATCCACTACTTTTTGGGTTATATGTTAACATATGCATGCTCATCATTTCTCGCCATTTCTTAAATGCATTTACCTGCTCGTGGGAGGATGTGATGGTTTCAGACTTGTAAATTAGTCATTTGCTCAGTTGTGAACTGCACAACACTGCTTTTCTCAGCAATCCTGTTCAACTGTAGGTAGTCGATATTGAAGAGATGGCATGGGCCCCAAAATATGGCCTAAAAGGGATGATTGATGCATCTGTTCGAGTTAAAGTCAATTCGAGCAAAGATGAAACTAATGAGAAGATAATGCCTTTAGAATTTAAAACTGGGAAAGGAACCAGTGGCCAGGCAAGCTGATCGTAAAACATTTTCTACTTATTTCTTTCTTTCTTTTTATTTATTTATTTATTTTTTGATAAAAACTGTCAAACTGCTATTTTCTGTTCAAAGAATTTTCGGATCAATTGAGTTGAAAGATTTCTTTTTTGGATACCATCTATCTGTTTTACACTTTCCAACTATAATGTTATACTCACTTTTATCTGGTTGCTTGCGCAGTCACATATGGAACATAGTGCACAAGTGATGCTATACGCTCTCCTTATGTCTGAGAGGTTGGTATGATTTGGCCAAATTTCTTATGTGTCAATAACATTTTCCCCCTCAACTATTTGTTTATTCCTTTTTCAGATACTTGAAGACTGTGGATTGTGGTCTTCTATACTATCTCCACACAGATCAGACACAGGTAAAGTTAAATTTCTACACACATTTCTTTCTGTTTCCTTCTAATTAAGTGTGTTGCATGTGTATTCACATTGTGAAGGGAATCAAAGTTCGGAGATCTGACTTGGTTGGGTTGATCATGCGCCGGAATGAACTTGCAAACGATATCCTTAAAGCGTCAACATCTCAACAATTGCCACCAATGTTGCAGGTATCAGTATTGCTCTTCCTGTTAGGATTGCTCTTTACCTGTTTGCAATCTGATCATTCACTTTATCTTTTCTCCTAGAGCCCAAGCATGTGCAGAGGTTGCCGCCACCTAAATGCTTGTACTGTATATCATAAGGTAAACTTTTTATCCTTCTAAAGTCGGGGGCTTGAATTGCTATTTAGTGGGCGGCTAATTAATAATCAATGCAAGAAATTTCTTTTTGATTAATCCTATCAGATTGGAATTCAATCCCTTGTATAAAATTTTCTCCTATCAGATTGAATTGCTATTGTTTAAGCATGCCAGTTATGTCTTGTATTTTTTTATTTGTCCTTTATCAACTTGAAATAGTTTAATTCTGTTTGTGACCGCATTTATTTTTATTTTAATGCTGAAGGCGCATGGTGGCACAGAAAGCAGTGGATTGGGTGACAGTCACTTTGAGTCATTTAACAAGTACACATTGTGCTTTCCTCCGCCAATGGGAGCGGTTAATTGACCTAGAAGCTAAGGAAATACAGGTGCAATAATTTAACAAATGTGTGCATAACATCAACAGCTTATTGCTAAAACAGTTGCAGTGTAATTCCTTAAGTTGCTAATTCTTTTCATTTTCTTAGGATGTTAAGCAAGACATCTGGTGTTCATCAAGCCTGAGGAGTGAAAAGTCAACTAGTTGCTTTTCTTCTGTTGTTCTTGATTCTTCAGAAGAACTCCCAGAGAAGAAGTTTTCCAAGAGCAACCGATTCATTTATCGCTTTGTGTGTCAAGATTTGCCCCCACTTGATCATGAAGCACACAATAGGGGTTCTCTGAGCTCTGTGTCTTCTCCAACTGATAACATAAATTGCACGCTTAGAAGTGGAGACTATGTGGTAGACATTCTCTTCTAATAACCGCTTCTTTCCCTATCTTACCCCATTGTCTTGGATGTGATGTTGTTGTTGCATTTAGCATTTTGAATAGTGCACATTGTTAATGCGAGTTTGGTAAGGGTGTTTAAAATGTGTAACATGCTTGCCAAGCACAACCCTCTGTTTAGCGTTTGTTTCAAATATGTTCATAATCTAATGCTGTCATGCTGGTTTGGGCTTGTAGATTGTATTGCCATGTGGTTTGTTTTGGGTGAGTGTTCATTTCTCTGTTAAAAAAATCACCCTCTTTAAGCTTGTATAGGAAAAATTATGTGGTACAATTACATGTAATGATAACCTAGATTTTCCCCCACATGGGGACTAATGCAATATATGTCCTCCAATTTAAAGCATGGAGGTAATTAATACATTCGATGTGCCCTCCAATTTTAAAAATAGAAAATTTTGTTCTTTCTTTTTCATAATAATCATCAATTTATTTTTAGTTTGGAATTTAAGGGAAGGCTGTTTATTTTCTTACATGTTTTATTGATGTCTAAGTAGGTCAAGTGTTTGCATTTGTTTGAGTGCATGGACATTTCGGTTGCGAAATATTTGCTTTTGCAATGTAGCGCCACAGTATAATTGCAAGCTTTGGACATGGTTGCTCGCTCATTTTCTTTTGTATTATGTCTACTAATGAGTTAAATGTGTGTGTGTGGACATTATGTGAGATTTTAGCCATAGGAAATGTTGCACCTTATATTAAATGTATTTTATTTTATTATCCTTCTAGTCAACAAAGCATCTGCTATTTCACTTTGTGTTTTGTTTTAGATACTGAGCACTGAACTTGGCCGTCTAACAGTTGCTAGTGGCATCATAATGGATATCAGTCGCTCGCATGTTACTGTAAGAATCATATTGTAATATATATTGTTTCCTAGTATATTTTCTCCAAGTGATCCTTTATAAGAATTGAGAAGAAATTCCAGTTTTTTAAGTGCATCCTTGTTCCCAAAGGAATTGCCACAGTGTGGTTATAATATTTTTTTATGTATACTAGAGACTAAAAATTTTTAATTGTTGCTTTTGTCTAAACTGTTAGGTTTCCTTTTCCAAACGCATAAGGCTTCCGAGGAGTGGCCCTTCGTTTGTGGCACAAGATCTCCATCAAGAACTTTGGCGTATTGACAAGGATGAGGTTATGTCCTCATTTGCAATCATGAGGTAATTAAACAATAATAATGCTATCTTAAAAGTCACGACAGTTGTTTTTGCTTCTAGCATTTACTTCCTGTTAGGATGATACTGAAATATTCATGCTTGCCTTTGTTGTTGAAGGTTCAACCTAATACACCTTTTTCTTCAAAACGAACGTAGTTTTCATTTAAGGAGGATGATTGTTGATCTTGAGGTACATGAGCTGCTAAACTTTAAAATTCTTTAAATACGTTTGTTCGTGTTGCATATTTTTTGTGTTTTAGTTAAATCGTATAATCTGGTAGGTTCCTAGATTTGACAGTGGATGCGTATACAGTCAAGACCCTGCAATATCATATATATGGTCTGAGAAGAATTTGAATGATGATCAGCGCAGAGCCATAATCAAGGTTAATCATCATACAACTATCCATAATTTGTATTTCAACCCACTTAGGTAGCATTTGGCTGACCAACAAAAAAAAAAAAGATCAACTTTTATCAAAATTTTCTAACTTTTTCCAACTTTCTCCGCTAAACACAACAAACTTTGACCAACTTTCTCCAAGTTTTACCAATCTTCTCTAGCTTTTCTTGTTTTAATTTTCTCCAACTTTTACAAAATTTTACCAAACACCCAAGTACCAACTAAAGTGCCACATGTCAAATTTTGGTGCAAAGTTGCACTTTTTTTGGTGCCGCCAAATGCCTCCTTACTGCAGTTTGCCGATTTACTCATATTACAATGCTTGGTTTTATTTATTGCACATTGCAGATACTTACAGCAAAGGACTATACACTTATTCTAGGAATGCCTGGAACTGGCAAAACGTCCACTATGGTATATGCAGTGAAGGCATTGTTGATGAGAGGTGCATCCATTCTGCTTACATCCTATACAAACTCAGCCGTTGATAATTTACTTATCAAATTGAAAGCTCAGGTCATCTCTTCTTGGTGCATTATGTCAATGCCCTCCCAATTTATAATTTGTTCTATCACAACTGTGGTTCAAAGTCATTGTCATTTCGGCTTGGATCTTGGCATCTCGAAAGAGACTGAGAGGAAATATTGAAGTACCTCAACTGTAAATGATCTGTCTCAGTAAAGGAGATATCAGCCCAATTTTCCAGTTGACTTTTAATTGTTAATCATTACATATTGGCCAATATTGCAACGCAACACCCCGTCGATGTGAAAAATTAAGTGACCGAGATTCTTGCCACTTCCACTACTTTGAACCATGATCACAACCATGGCAATATAGTTAAAGTATCACATAATCTAGTTTGTTTTCATGTTTTCTTCCCAAGTAAGGATAATTTAAGAATTTCATAACATGACTATTTTTGCGGAATTTGAAGTAATGGTGTAAAAGTTCCAGGGGCAACTGAAAAAATAATAGAGATAGTTAAAGGGAGGAATGAAGGGTTGCCGACAAAGAAATGCATATTGGAAAAAAGGAAAAATATCTCAAGAGATAAAACTGATTGATCGGGTGTAAAAAAATGCATGGACATAGTTTGTGTATTGTGTATGATGCATGGATCTGACTGAAGCCAGAATCTTTGTGGAAATTTTTGTTTGACCTGTGAAGATGTGTGATTAAGATGGTAATTAAATAGATTTTACCCTAGAGGTGAGTGAGCCTAGTAGCTTGCAAATTGCTAGGATGCATAATGCTAAAATTGTGTCATAGTAGAAGCATTCCTTCTCACGATTCCAAAATCTAATAATATAAAAATTTTATTTGACCAAATTAGATCATCTCATTCCCCCTCCACCCTCTCTTCCTCACACAGACACACACACACACACAAAAGCTATTTTATTGCTTAGTGATTCTGGGTTAATTTTGCAATTGGCTGAAAGCTAGGCTGCTGCAGGGCATAGATTTTGTGCGCATTGGAAGAAATGATGCTGTCCATGAGGAAGTTCGCAGTCATTGCTCTTCAGGTTGCACGTGCTATCATCAATGGCCACCTTATCCCTTTTTTTGTCCGTTGTTTTTTTTTTTAATTAAATATTACAAGTTTCTTTGACAGCGATGGACATTCGAAGTATTGAAGACATTAAGAAAAGATTAGACCAAGTAAAAGTTGTTGCAGTTACTTGTTTGGGGATAACCAGTCCCTTGCTTGTCAATAAGAAATTCGATGTATGCATTATGGATGAAGCTGGACAAACTACGCTCCCAGTATGTCTTCTTTTCAGTCTCGTGTTTCCACAAATTTATGAAAGCATCATAGTGTAGTCCCAACTAATTACATTAATTATATAAAAAAAATTGGGGTTATTTATTCCTTTAGGTACCCAAAGTTTGTAATTGGAGGTCCTTGCTGTTGTTTGAGTGTTTTGAAAGGCTCGATATTAGTGGTTTTTGTCTGTGAGTAAAATTATTACCTCCTTTTGAGTCTATCTTTACTATGTAATTCATATAATGCACTTCCTGCAAATTTCAAAATTGTACATATCTAAAGGGAGTAGAGTAGTTGCAGGTTGAGGAGCCATGGATGCCATGGAAAACTAATGGTTTCAAAACGTATTTCTTGCATGCACAGAAAATTTATTAACTTATGTCTATTGCTTCATATAATTGTCCTATCAGGTATCCTTGGGCCCCTTGATGTATGCATCAAAGTTTGTCCTTGTTGGAGATCATTATCAATTACCACCACTTGTCCAGGTTGCATATCTTCTCCGAGTGATTCTAGTTTAGCTAGTTTTTCCATTTGTGACTTTTGTTTAATTAAAGCTATTGTTAATTTTAGAGCACAGAAGCTTTAGAAAATGGAATGGGTGTAAGTCTGTTTTGCCGGCTATCAGAAGCTCATCCCCAGGCAATTTCTGCATTGCAAAGCCAGGTTACTCATACTTGGTTTAAATTTTTGTGGTTCTTCCCTTCTGGAATTCTTTTTTCTAGTTAAGCTAACAAGCTAAAGATCTATACATCGCAAAATGCAGTATCGTATGTGTGCAGGCATTATGGAACTATCAAATGCCTTGATATATGGAAACAGATTGCGTTGTGGTTCCACTGAAGTAGAGAATGCCAAACTTAAGTACACCAGTTCAAAATGCGCATCATCTTGGCTAAAGGAGGTAATTATTATTTATGGTATAAGTTTAATTTGTTTATTGTACTTGTATTTATCTAAGGGAGGACATTGAATATGGTGTTTATTATGAATGCATGTGGAATTTGAACTTCTAAAATTTATCTGCTTAAGTTTGAATCTGATGCCGGGTTGACATGAAGACAAGTACATAATAATCTTTGCAGGTTTTGGATCCCAACCGGCCAGTAATATTTATTAATACAGGTCTGCGGCAATACCTTCGCCATCTCCTGGTTCCTAAACGTTGCTATTAAATGCTGCTTTCAGCTAATATTATTTGAGCTGCTTACTAAATCAGCTAGTTACAACAGATATGCTACCTGGTCTTGAGACGAGAGACAGCAACACTCTGAAAAACCCAGTCGAAGCTAACATTGTTGTAGAGGTGTGTATATATATATATATGCTCTTTTTGTGGCAATTTTGTTTCAATCGTTCATGCTACATGCCCTTCACCTTTTGCAAGTAAGTCATGCGACCATTATGGTGCTTGCCCTGTGTAATTTTGTTCATTTCATTCGATATAGATCACAGAGGAACTCGTTAACAAAGGTATTGAAGTGGAAGACATTGGAATCATCACCCCTTATAATTCTCAGGCAAATCTCATCCGGCATACCATTTCCACGTCTGTGGAGATACATACCATTGACAAATACCAGGTAATAATCTGCTCTCTCACTATCCTCTCTCTCTCTCTCTCTCTCTTTTTCCAAAGTCTTTTTGCTAGTCTCCCTTTTTTAACATATCGATGAATATCTACAAATTTCAGATATTATTAAGGTTGTTTTTGGTTCCATGGATTTATTGAGGAAAAAAGAGAATTCATAAAAAAAATTGTTGTGTTGAAAAATGGAGAAAAAGTGTAGAATTTGGGAAATGAAAAAAAAAAATTATTAAGATATACATTTCATTCTCATATTTTGTAACTCAAATTTGGATTTTATATTTCCTTCTTCTTCACTCCCCTGAAAAAAAAATTTATTTCAAAAATACCTAATGCTGTGTTTAAATCAAGGATTTGTGATGGGAAAAGATATAGAAGTGAGAAATTGATATATACTCATTTTATGATTACTCAACAAAAAGTTAAATTTCTTTTTGACAAATATATATTTGATTTTCTCCTTACTTAACTCAATGAAAAATTTAAATAAATTTGACGTATTTCTATTCATTTTGTGTTCTTTTCCTTTTCCTTTTTGATTAATAAAATTTTTATTAAAAGCATTGAGAAAATACTTAAGAGAACTAGCCCCCACTCCTATACTATCAAGGTTTCAACAAAAGTTTAGGAGTCCAAATTAGGCTTCACTTCTGCTCTCCAACTATACAAAAGTGACAAAAGTAAACTCTTCATCCTATGGGCCCGTTTGGCAACTCAAAAATTAGTAAAAAAATACCAAAAGTTGCATTTTGGCAACTCAAAAATTAGCAAAAAAATACCAAAAGTTGCATTTTGCAACTTTTGGTGCGTTTGGTAAAACCATAAATTTTTCCACTTTTTTGATTTGCTACAGTAAAAAGTAAAACAAAAAGTTGTCATTTTTTTTATTTGTTACAGTAAAAAATTTACCAAACACCCAAAAGTTACAAAAAAATGCTAAAAAATACACTTTGTTCAACTAAACACACAAAAAGTGCAAAAAAGAAAAACACCCAAAACACTACCAAAAGTTGAGCTCTTTTTTTTTTGAACTGCCAAACGGGCTCTATATACAAAGACAACTCTCATTCTTCAAAAACTTAGTTGTTTCTCTTCTTTGAGATTGACATAGGCTCCGTTTGGAGCCCTACAAAATAAAACAAAATCTTACAAATCTCTACAAACACAATTACAAGACAATAAAATTTAAAATTTTTACTCACTGCATAAATTACGAGACATTTACTTTTATAATTTTATTTTATACACTTTGATACAATTCCGAACACACCCATAATAAAGTCATACTGCAGATCTTTTTCTTCAAATTAGATGATTTGAATTCCCACTAGGAATTCAGCATACTGCTCATGTCCCGCGGAAATACCAATTGAAGTCCAAAACTATTTAAGAGTATGTTCCACAAGCTTCTGGACCAAGGACAATAAATAAATAAATGGTCTACGGTTTCCCATTGTTTCTTTACACAACCTGCATCTATCTGCCAACACATCCTAATACCGCAACAATGTCATCCACATTTGCCATTGAACTTACTAGAATGGACCAAGTGACCTTCAACCCTGAAGCTGCCCAATAACACCTCTCAAATTAGCGAGATGTAACACATCAGATTCACATAAATTATTGAATCATTTGCAAAAAGACAGCGGGATACCTCTATTCATTTTGTTTCATTATCTTTCTCCTTCACTTTTCTTTTCCCACCGTAAATTTTGTTTCAAATACAACGAGAAAAGATAGGAAAAGAAAATAAAATATTAGGAAAGCTAAGAAAGCAAAATGAAATAAAAAATATTAAATTTATTCTGTTTGTTTAGTATGTTTAGAAAAATGAAAAGAAAATGAACAAATATTTGTTAAAAAAAAAAATTAACTGTAAAAATTTTTTTCCCTCTTCTCTCTCGCTTTCCACAAATCCTTCTTCCAAGTACACTCTAAGGTTTTGCTCGGAGATATTAGTTCTTGAACAACAAAGTTAATTTTGTATTAATATTGAACGTGAGTTGACCTTGGTCGCCCAGCTTGCACAATTTATAGGACAAATGTGTGGTATTTCAGCTTAATATTCGATAACATTGTCATTCCTTTCTCCTGAAATATGATGAGTTCAAAACAAGATACTGATTCCCTTCATTATTACTCTGCTACATAGATTTTAATCATTTTTTAGCGTCATGCGGCCATCCACTTATAAATGATCTGTCAGATTGACCATCGTGCTACGTTCTTAGGCAGAAAAACAGATTTTACCTCCATCCTCAGTCATATATTTTTGTTGGATGAATTAAGGGTTTTTCTTTATCATGCAATTGAACTTCACTTGATTCTTAAGATGTGTTTCTCTAGTACTTATTTGGGCAAGTGACACGTTGTTTTGCCTTACGCTTCAAATTTTCATTTTAAGCTGAATCAGTGCTTACAATAATCCATGGATTGACTCTGACCCTTCAGGGAAGGGATAAAGACTGCATCTTGGTCTCTTTCGTTAGATCTAATGAAAGTCCAAGTCCATGGAATTGCATTTCTTCGCTGCTTGGAGACTGGCATAGGATTAACGTAGCTCTGACACGTGCCAAGGTTGGCATTTTCTCTATCTTTAGATTATAATAATTCTTCCCACAATCTATTTGCATGGAAAATGATAGTCTTCACACAATTCCGTTAAAATATACATACATACATACATATATATATTTAAAAAAAAAAAATAAAAACCGTGTATAATATAAGAAATATGGTCATGCTGTACAACGTATCTGAGAAAAGAGCATTTTGAGTTGGCAGGGTTTCTGTACTAGCAATGATTTGCGCCAAATGCCATTAACTTGTGTCTATCCCTTTTTTTTTTTTATTGGTGGTTCCTCTGTACAGAGAAAGTTGATCATGGTGGGGTCCTGCAGAACGCTTTCAAAGGTTCCATTGCTGAAGCTGCTTATTGATAAAGTTGATGAGCAATTAGGCATTGTCAGTGTGTCCAGGAAGGATATCATGCACAGAGGGCTAAAGAGATGCTCCCAAGCCCGAAGGCTGTAAAATTTTTGGCACTTCACCCACCATCATTTGTAATTTTTTATTCTTTCCCTGTTGTACAAATTCAACTGACAAGTAAATGAGGTGTTAATTCTCTGAATGGTAAATTGACTCTTCCACACTGCATTTTTGGTTGGTGAATTTCTTTAAACAGAAGAATATGGACAAGGGCATGTGTAAGGGCTGGGGTGCTTACACATTATTTTTATCATTATTATTATTATTATTATTGATGATCACAAAAAATGTTGATCAAAAGGGAAGTGTAGGGCTAGCAATGAGGCAGAAAACTCAATCTGATCTCATCTCAATGGATGGAAGCCGGGTTGAAAAAAAAAACCCAATAAAGCAGCGGTAAAGTTAAGATAAAATTTCTTGCTCCCCAATGATGGAGTTAAAAATTACGTTGATTTTTTTTTTTTCTGGGGGGCAGGGTACAATTCCTCTATATAGATCAACTTCTCAATAGGCAAACAAAGAGAAACAAAAAATGTTTTAGGCTCTTCCCAGCTCTCAATCCTGAACCACTTCAACTATGTTATTGAAAGTGGACCTGAAAGCTACAGAATTGTATAAAGTAAATAAAAATCCCCCCCCAGGAAAAACAAAATCGGGGGAGAACAAAACAAATCTAATTAATCCCCTAAAAACCAACTAAATGGAGGTCATATATATCTGATCTGTAGCTGTAATGATAGGGTGTCGTCTATTTGGACCTAACTCAGCTCTTAAAAAAGTCACTCCTGCCCAAGGTCAAATGATAGAACATCTTCTGATACATCCAACAACTCTTCAACCTTGACTTCCTTTGCCTCGTAATCCTCTTCCTCGTCACTAGCTTCTCCATCCCGAAGCCTCTGCCTCTCCAACTTCTGTTCTTCATGCAATTGCTTCCATTCATTGATCCATCTATCCCATTCGTCGATCAACATCTTCCGGTTCTCATGATCCTTCTCACTTAATAGCTGCGAGACATCCTGGTCCTCGGCTTCATACCTCTTACTATACTTCTTCAGGTTCTTGGCAATCTCCTCCTCTTTCTCAGGGCCCAAGAAGGATGGTGGTCTTGGGCGCCACAGAAACTGTAATAAACAGAAAATCATATTAGTCAGATCATGAGATCAGTAGAAATCAAAAGAATTATTTCAAGTGACCCAATGAGAGACGTTCTGCAATAACAAAAAGATCAGTTTTGGCTGTGCTCCCTTTTCGTTACAGATAAAGCTTCATTGACATTCTACATTGGGTTTAAAATGTTCAATATGATAATCTTAAGGGGATATTAGATCACATGAGAGGTTCACACAATAGAAGAGAAGCATGTAATGGTAAGAACTAACAAAAGAGGGGAAATATGAGTAGCTACAGATCAGAGGACGGTTAATGTTTTTCACCACGTTGTTGCATTTTTTTTTTTTTTTTTGGCCCATGCATTCATTTATTCCCATTATTTTCTAGCAGCCATTATACCCATGGGCTGTGCTACTCCAGCATCTCATGTACCAGCATTTCAACGATGACCAAAAAAAAAAAAGGTCAATTGGCTTTAATACTCGAATATTAAAGGTGAAAATCATAACACCAAACTCAAGACTTCTAAAATGTTAAATTTATGCCGCTATACTCAAGACTGTTGTAAAATGTTAAATTTTCAATTGAAAAGACAAAAATCCATTAGAAATCAAATTGAATCAGGGGTTTAAAAGCAGGGAATATGAAATACAAGAGCAGAAATGCATTTTTCAAAATCTGAAGTACAAAGGATGTACAAGTAGGTTTTTGAAGTTGAGAGGATATTTAGTGATTTCATATTAGTACATCAACCCAAAGAAGTACTGCTTCATTTAACATCAAACAAAAGATAATAATAGCACAATCAAACTTAATAAAATTGAAAAAATGTTAAATCTTACTTGGAAGAAGTGATCCTTTAGTATCCGATAAAGTAGCTTGCCATTAAATGACCAGATGTTAAAACCATTTTCCATCTCATGAACTGAAGTAACTGAGGTTGCAACATACCTGCAGACAAGTGGATGACTTAATCCAAACAAGAAGATAAAATATATTTTATTAAAAAAATCAAAGGATTCAATCTAAACAACTTGCACCTCAAAGAACATTTTCTTTGAAACCAATATGAATATGATAGGTTCTGGTAACCTTCAATTCATTGTAAATGAAAAGCAATTGGTTTCAACAACTGAGAGTAAAATTGAAGCTTAGCAAATGGATTAATCGTCTTTAATTTAATGCCACCCAAAATTATCCTATAAATACCTTCCGGTAGGATCCCATTCGATATCTGTTGCCATGAAATGCTCAGCAGTTGCCATGGTTTCATGCTCATCAACATTGTAGAACTCCAGCTGTCCATTGAAACCCTTCAACCCAGCAAGTATGATGTAACGACCAGCTGGCGACCATAAAGAGCATTAGCCTGCTTTCCCTTTAGAGTTGTAAGCTTTGAAACCCGACCAGTGTGCTGAGCAGTGCGCATTGAATAGAAGCTTACATCAGGCCTAGGGCTATCACCATGGATAACTGCAAATCGGTGGCCCTTTGGTTCCCATGCAAATGCCAAGAATCTTGTCATTCTTATTCTCAAGCTCCAAAACCTCAATGGGTATGTCCCGTTCTTTGATCCGGAATAGCTCAAAACCAGCGTATGTACTCCTCTTAGTTTTTGTATAGCGATCAACCTTAACAGCAAGGTAATCCCCGTGCTTTTGCCAGTACATTTTGCAGTCACTAACACTGAAAAGATTTTTCTGCGTAAACTCCTCCTTGCTTGGGATTTGAACAAGGCTTACCTTGAAAATTATGCAGAGGTATTATTAATAGTGCTATTTTCCAAAAGAAAAAAAGCGGGGCAGGGGGGGGGGGAGGTGTTGGCTCTGCAAATGAAATGTATGAACTCACCCTTGCAGGTTGGTTGCCCCCGCCAAGTTCAGGAACAAAAAGTGCAAGAATGGGATCAGTAGGTGGACCAATTGAAGTCCATCACGTTTTCTACCTTTATCGATTCCTGTCAATAAGAGAAAGGTCTCTGTCTCGTATACATAGATCACATTTTTACCAATTCTGGCAAAATACTTGTCATCTTTGCCCCCACCCCATCTGGAAACAACAGTTTATTACATCCTGGAGAAAAGTGAAAAATAAAGGCCAACCATCATCCAAATAAATCAATAGTATTGGAATGATCACCTGAAACAGGCCAAGAAGCCCCCTAACACCTCCCGTTCCTCCAACTGCAAATTCATCAGCACTTCCCTTGAAATCTCTCATCACTTTTCCAGTTCTCACATCAAAAATATTTAGCACACCCTCTGGAATATGAACTAACATTAGAGGTGTCTCAAGGGCAAGCGACCAACTACTGTAAGAATAAATAAATAAACTATAAAGAAAAACAGGACAAAGGCAGAGAAAATCTCACATGAGTATCACGAGGATTACTTGGTTCATGACTGCTGTAAGTCACCAAAATCTCTCGCCAGGAGGAAAAATCAATCAGTTTCACCTGCAATCAAGTTACTAACACTAAATCCACATACCAACTCAGAAATTTACAAATATATAAAAAAAGGAAATTAATGAAATGTATTAACACAAAATGAAAAAAATAACCTGGGGATGAGTGTAACACATAAGCTTGTTGAAGGTAGTAGCACCACCCCAAACAGCAGCACCCTGTCTATGGACTGTGGCTAAGTAAGTCCCTAGAGGGGACCACTGCGCAAAACTTTCGGTCCAGAACTGCCCAAGAAAAGGCGCATGAGATCACTCTGTATAACAGACAATTTTTTTTTTACAAGGAAAGAAAAAACAAGAATTTATTTATCAGTTACAACAAGAAAAACATAATGTAGGGCAACATGATGACTAATAAAGGTTGCAATAATAATCAGGAAACAAAAAAAAAATTGATGTCCACTCACTGAAAGTTTATAAACAAGCTCAGGCTTCAACTGTCTTGCATCGTTCCACAAACCTCTGTGTCTGAACCAGAACGATAACAAACTGATCTCTAGCCATCTCGTCAGCAAGCCATTGTTGCAGGTTTCCTCCAAGATATACAAATATACAAGGTAAGCATTTGATAAAGAATACTTGGAAGTACACACTGAATGCCAGTACCCACATGCCAGAGTACAAACACACAAGTGCACTTGTGTGTGAGAAAAAGGGTGCCCAAACAGTCAGCTTGCCATGAATAGTTTATATAGTCATCCTTAAATCAGCAACAATATAGGATACTACAAACAGAAGTTCCTAACAGCATCATACAGGTTGGCGGAAAACGAAAAATAAATGAACAAAAGGATATTATAATAAAGTTAGCCCAGACAATCTCACAACACTAAGTAACAAGAAATGCAGACAAGCTCTTGCTCATCTATTTGAAAAGAGTAAAACCTTTCAGAGCATGACCCAATCCATTTTTGGTTGACATTATTATGGCCAGGAGCCACACCAAGGTTTTGTGGTCAGCAGGTGACAAAAATTACTCATAGTTGATTGATTGAAAAGAAATAAATTATATTTTTTATAACAAAATTATTATTTTAAGAGTAATTACTGTGATTTACTAAACTTATGGTGATAATTTTCAAAAAATTCAAAATTATTTTAATTGGACAATGAAATTTCTCTGTACATCTCCATTGCGTGGCACAATTTAAACATAAATCAATAACCAAATCAAAACCCAATCACAAATTAACTAATAAAATACTCAATTCAATTAATCATAAAATAATCAAAGTAAAAATTAAGATATACAAAAAAAAAAAAAAGATATATACATTCCTTGAAATTAATTAACCCTTTATACAAAAAATAAATAATTATATAAAATAAATAACTCTAATTTTTAAATAACACCCTAGAACAATATTTCAATTAGAAACCCTAATTTACCAAACAATAACACATATGTAAATGGTACTAACATTAAACAATAAATAATTAAAACAAAAATGAGATCTAGAAAGGTGAGGGATTTAAATCAAAGACGAGGAATTTAATTGAGAAAAATGTAATGTTTTGATTAGAGAATTTGAGGTGTTGGGTCACCAGTCATGGTGAGGTCTTTTGCGTGGGAGTCACAGAGTGGATGTTTGGTGGATTGGGGAAGCCAAGCTGCCAGGACAAGTGGGGGCAAAATATACAGAGGGATAATTTTGTCTATTCAAAATTAAAGAGGATAATTTCTAATTAGGGCTGTTCTAATTAGAAACCTGATTTAAGTTAATGTATTGTTTGGTTAGCATAAGAGCATATTATTCTAAAGGAAACTAAAAAAAAAAAAATCTTATGACCTTGAGATTAAGCTCTATGACAAATAACCACACTGAACTTCAAATTGTGACACTGCATACCCTTGGCATGCATGAACAGCACCCATTCATATTTCAGTCCAGACTAACAGTTTATGAATCTCACAGCTTGAAATTTTAAATTTCAATCAAATTGGAGCTTCTTTACCCAACTACTTAGAACATTGAAAATACAACTATGCTTCACAATAGCTTTTCCTTTCTTTTTTCTGTTTTATTTTTATTTTTTTGTTGTCACTTGCTTCCTAAACCTCAACCAACAAAACCCCAAAAACAAAAACAACACAGCCTTAGCACACCAGATATACACTGGACACTCCCAAATATTTTGTAGCAGCTAGGATTTATTAAACTAGATATCTTGCCTCAAACTTTCAATCCAATCAAGTAATGCATATTGCCCTTCACGTGAACTAATGTCATAACTGGATATCAATATCAATAACGAAGATAAGGTAAATAGAAGAAAATAATCATACAGAAAACACATTAAATACTTACTCCTGGGGTATATGGCGTGGTTTCAGGAGGGGCCCATTCATCTGGAACTTTAATGAAACTTTTGATGTCATCAAACATATTAACAGCAAATGTATGCGCCTTGTCCAACTTGTAGTTATGTGTCCTCTCTCTAGTGTGTTCAGCTTCCTAGAAAGGGAACAAGTGTAAATAAAAACCAATGAATCAAAGAAAATAATTCCCCCCCCCCCAAAAAAAAAAATCTAAAAGTGAAAAGGGAAAAAAATGATACTGTAAAAAGTAGCGGTGAATTACATGCCGTAATTACCAGAAGAAAATTAATCACAAAATGCAGTATAGTTCACAAACCAAAAGAACAAAAAATTCACTACATAAAGATTACTTGCAGTCAAATAGACAGTTCAAGTTAAAAAAGCATTGAACCCAGTTATAGATAACATAATCCCCCATCTTTCACAAGTTTGTTCACCAAAACTAGACTTGACAAATTTATGTGGCAGCATTCATGCCATATATTTGGTAATTAACCTCACAAACTTAACATAGAGTCACCATTAGACCTGCTATGCACATTGCTGGCACCATCAAGGTTGGATTGACTGAGTATTATGGTAGCTATAATTATCACACAAACACCAAGGTTACGAAGACAATGTCTAAATAATTAGGTGTAGGAAAAATAAGATGCTCTTGATATGTGCAACAAAAGCCAAAATATACTAATACAAAAATATAATAAATGGACAAGATGCCTTTGTGATGAGCAACAAGGGCCAAAGACTTCATTGACAATAAAATAGTGAACTATACCAAGTACATTATAATTTATATCACATTATGATAATAATGATTATTAATTTTTTTTTATTTAGTTCAGATACAACACAGGTCGCATGATACACACATTGACACACAAATTTAAATTATATATATATAAATATATATGTATATTAAGATACAATACAAAATGGCATAGCAGAGACATGTCAAAGGATAAATATACGCATATACATATACACATCCAATTATAAATGAACTTGTCCATTCATAAATAGACTCAGGCTTGGCTTGTTAAGAACTCAACTCGTTCATTTAGTAAATGACCCAAGCTTGAACGGTGATTGGCTAGACTCGCTAAGGGCTTGGGATCGGTTAATTAATATATATAATTTTATAGATTTATAAAATTATGTATTTTTTAATACAAATATACCACATAAAATTTATGGTATACTTCATCAAAAAATATATATAACGTATGGTATACACACAGAAATTGGAGTTCAATTTGAAATTTTTTTACTGTTGGAATCGCATACATTCAAAAATATGCGAGCCAAGCCTAATTGAGCTTGGGCTAGGGTTTTTTTTTGTTAAACAACCTGAGTCGAGCGACTGAGCCAGAACTTTACAGACAACGAACAAGTCATAGTTCCATCATGAGCAAACAAGCACAAACTTCATCATGAGAAAACGAGCTTGACCACCTAAAGCTCAACTCATTTACACTCCTATACAAACACATGGAAAAAAAAAACTACTTATTTATTAAAAAAATATAAATTGTGGGTTTTAAAATTCCTGAATTCAAAAAAAAAAAAAACAAAAGAATCAATAGATATAAGTTCACTTTATTTCTATTTCAATTTTTTATAGAAATAAATTCATACTATTTTCTTTTTTATAAAAACACCATTCATCAGTTGTCCTAAAATATAAAACCTATAAGCTCTATTCTTGAAGATTAAAATTGCGATTCCATTCCACTTAATTGAAATGGCCATTACATTCCTACGCTATTCCATCTTCATAACCAAACAACAGAGTGGAATAATTGGTCCATTCCATTCCCACTACAACGCATTACCAAAAGTAGTATTAAAAGGAAACAGAAAATTCAAAATGAAAAGTTAATTAAATGAAAAGGGCACTTTACACCTGCAAGTAACTGCTTATTTGTGAGAGGATTCACAACCGAATAGGCCCCCACCTATGCATACATGTCATCGTAGGATAAATACATTTTTTGACATATAGGCACAAATAAAAATTTAGAATTTGTTTAAATTTTTTTAACGTAACACGCAATCTAAAAGCTTAAGCGGGAATCGAACTAGAGTGAAGGGGCAAAGCCAAAGAGTTTTTAGAGGGGGGTGTTAGAGTTAAAAAAATTTAAATCTAAAGCTATGGGCTTTTTTTTTTTTTTAAACAAAAATTTGTGTTTTTTTTTTTGGGGGGGTAACTTTAAGCATGCCATTTGTATCCATTAAGATAATTGTAATTAAAAAAAAAAAAAAGAAAACTTGCAATTAGGAAGACTCATGTATAAAAAAAATGTAAAAAGATATGTTTCAATTACCGAGACAAATGTAAGAGAAGGGTTAAATTGTGCTGAGAGTCATGCCCATCAATAATTTTGAGACATAATAAGGGCTATTATTATCTTATTATTATTATTATTTTAGGGTCATGCCCCCAAGCATAATGTGGCTTCACAACTGCCTATGGCAAAGAAAATTTTACTATTAGACTATATCCGGATTTTTTTCATTCTTGATACGCATTACGTCCACACACACATGATACGGTAGAGTGAAGGCACCCACTACATGTGCGTTTTCTTCCCCATTCCCTTTGCCTTCATTATCCTCTTCTCCTTTGGTCCCATTATCCATCTCTTCCGAATTTTTTTTCCTTACTTTTCCCCTTTATATCCCTATCTATCCTCCCTTACTATGCAATTAGTAACCCTCATGCACAAAAAAAGTAGACAGCTAAGGGGCATTTAGGGGATTCAAAAGTGTGAAGCATCTTCAAATTGAAAGATACAGCAAATTTGGTTCTATTATTAGTATCTAAATATATCCGCCAGAATGCCTGTTTGTAAGGTGTGCACCATTTAGCCTATGTGCAGGAGAGAAGGTAAAAAAAGAAGTACCTGAGGAGTGTTGTACTCAATGAAGCAGTAACCAAGGGTTTTCCGTGTAGCAGGATCGATGGGCATCCAAAGGCCATCTTCCTTTATACCTCCAGTCTGACTGTAGATTTTGCGAATAACACCTTCAAGCTTCTCGAACTTGTCTTTGGGAACAATAGGTAGGTTATCCACCACAATTACGTTATCGAACCCCAGCATCGAATTCCAAAGGGTCGTCGCCCTCCTTGAGATCCTCATCATCACTACGATCACAAAAGTACTAACTAAAATATCAAAGAACTACAAGTCCTCATGCAAACACTCATGCACACACAAAAATAAATGTGTGTGTGTATATATGGTTAGGGCTTTGGGTCTTTCGATTTTTTACCTTTTTATGCCAAAATCTTCACCAAGAGGGGGGTGTACGGAGTCCCAATCAATCTGAGAAAAGTCGATGCTGCGACTAGAGGCCATTGCTGAAATTTCCTCCATCGACAAACATCCGCCATTTTTTCTGTGCTTTTAGACGGAGAAATAGAAAGCGGGCGCCCAAAATCTCCAGCCAGAGCTCGCCAGAGGAGGGAAGGGGGAAAAAGAGAACGTGATGGTGGCCTTTGACAAGGGCTTTCTTTGTTTTCCAGCGGTTTTGTAGCGTGAATACGAATGAAGAGGGTAAGAAATCAACGCAAAAGATTTAATTAGACTACTTACGTTTACGGAATTTTTTTTTTATTAATTATAAATTTTTTTTATAAGATTACCTACTATAAAACACACACACATATATATATATATATATATATATCTAAAAACCCTAATTCTATTAATAAGACTAAAATATCCTTATCACTAAGCTCTCCACATCCCCACACAATAACACGTTTTTCTTTTCAGAGAAATTTTTTTACACTCTACTCTGATACCATTATACTCTGTTACGTTCAATTTCAAAAATTTTTCGTTTTTTCTTAATTCTTCAAACTAAATAAATATGAAGCACGTATCATATAGCAGGTCTATTCAACTGCAACCGTGGTTCAGCTTGGATCCCACTGCATACAATCAATCGAATTTTATCAATTTTTAATAAATTTGAATGATTATAATATAAAAGTACGCTCAGTTTGAAAGGAAAGTTCAATGAAAGTCAGCCTTTTTTTTGAAAAATAAAAAAAATTAATTAACTACTAATATGTTAATTTTTATTGTGCAAGAGTGCTAACTTTGATAAAAAAATCTATAATTTTTTTCACACTAAAAAAAATCTTGAAATTTTCTAGCTTTCTTTAATATTCCTCTAATTTTTGTTAATTTTTTTCAATTCGTGCCAATTTTTTTTTTTTTTTACACTTTTTAAAAAATATACTAAACACTCGATAGCTCAAAATTTAATCTATATTCTTTTTAATCAAAATTTGATGCTATTTCAACAAAATATCAAAATTTGATACTCCAAACAAGCATTTCATATTTTTATTCATTTAATATATTTACAATTTTAAAAAATAAAAATATTGAAAGCTCTCTCTCTTTCCAAACGAGACCTAAAAATAAATTAGCTCATAACTGATAATTTTGAGACGACCAAGTTAAACTCTTATAAAATTGACCAAACGTAAAGTGATGGAATTAATTTGATTCTTTGAATAACCGGTCATTTGAAACATCGGTCTTCTAGGGCTTCTCTCACAGTGAGGTTCGGAGTCATGGGTCTTGGGTCAGCCCAAATTTATTGTAGCCCATTATTATTTGGGTTGGGTTTTACGGATCCCAGTCTCTTGATATGCGGTAACGGTGCCGCCCATCGTCTCCCTGAAGCGATCCAATCCATAATCCCTGCAGTAGGTCTTCGTCAATACATTTTTTTTTTTTTTGGTAATTAGGTCTTCGTCAATACATTGCTTCTTGTTTGTTTGAATGTCATCTAATTGAATGTGAATGGTATAATCCATACGGGTCTTTATTTGGAACTTACATTCTTAGTGTAAAATAGGGTCTGATTTTGAAGTAAAATGAGATGGCTTGGATTCTAAATCAACTTTTAAATTGTAGAGAGAGAATTTAGATGGTGTCATTAAGTTGTAGAGAGAGAATTTAAATGGTGAAATGACATTATAGAAAATATAATGTTAGACAAGTTTATAATAAGAAATTTTAATATTTTAGTAAGACTAAAACAATAAAACGACCATCTTTTATTAAGTTAATATAACGGATAAAAGTAATCAATTTATTATTATTATTACGGAAAATTGTATCCAAGTCATACTTTGTAATCTTTTAAAACTATTAGTCACACCCAAAAAAAAGTATTGCTTTTAAGTCACATTAATGTGAAAAGTTTTGTATTTAAGTCACATTTTTGAGTGGGTCCCACGAGTTTGTTTCAAATATAGTTTCTAATATACCGATAATATCCTTTATTTCTATAACAAAGTTACATAAGTTATTTCCAGGAATTCCGGGAATCACGTGAAAATATGTTTACCAAGAATCACGCTTCTTTCATTTTTTTTCTTTCCTTATTTTCAGTTTCATTATTTACAATTTTAGTCGTGAAGATATTAAGAAGATGGAACTTATTTGGCTTATCTTCTTCATGGATTGATTTTGCCGATTGGCGTTTTGAGCTATTTTCAAAACAGTACCCGTACTGTTTCAAAAAATATAATGATGTTGGCTCGTATGGTTAGTTTATGTTATGTATCGATTGATGTTTTTTAGGCAGTATGAAAACAGTACCGGTCCAAAACAGTACCGGTACTGTTTTTGGACCGATACTGTTTTCAACACAGTACCGGTACTGTTTTATTGATACTGTTTTCAAAACAGCACCATGAATTATAAGCGGATGACAAGTTTTAAGGGCAAGAGAAATCTATTGGGCCGATTAACGTTTTGAGCTATCTTCAAAACAGTACCGGTACTGTTTCAAAAAATATGATGATATTGGCTCGTGTCGTTGGTTTGTGTTATATATCGATTGATGTTTTTTACGTAATATGAAAACAGTATCGGTACTGTTTTATCGGTACTGTTTTCAACACAGTACCGGCACTGTTTTATCGGTACTGTTTTCAAAACAGCACTATGAATTATAAGCGGATGACGAGTTTTAAGGGCAAGAGAAATCCATGGGGCCGATTGGCTTTTTGAGCTATCTTCAAAACAGTACCGGTACTGTTTCAAAAAATATGATGATGTTGGCTCGTATCGTTGGTTTTTGTTATGTATCGATTAATGTTTTTTAGGCAATATGAAAACAGTACCGGTAGGTATTGTTTTCAAAATAGCACCATGAATTATAAGCAAATGACGAGTTTTAAGGGCAAGAGAAATCCATGGGGTCGATTGGCGTTTTGAGCTATCTTCAAAACAGTACCGGTACTGTTTCAAAAAATATGATGATGTTGGCTCTTATCGTTGGTTTGTATTATGTATCGATTGATGTTTTTTAGGCAGTATGAAAACAGTACCGATTCAAAAGAGTACTGGTACTGTTTTGTCGGTACTGTCTTCAAAACAGTACCGGTACTGTTTTTAAAATAGCACCATGAATTATATAAGCAGATGATAAGTTTTGGGCAAGAGAAATCCATGGAGTTGATTAGTAATTTGAGATATCTTCAAAACAGTACCGATACTGTTTCAAAATAAAAAAAAATAAATATACTTAGGAATGATGATCGATTTAGGTTTTTTCCCAAATAGTTTTGATTTTGTTTCCAAAAATCGGTTTTGCTTGCTTTGTAAAGAAGATGGAAAGTCGCGAAATTAGGTTTTTTCCAAACAGTTTTGATTTTGTTTTCAAAAATCAATTTTACTTACTTTGTAAAGAAGATGGAAAGTCGCGAAATTAAGCTTTTTCCAAACAGTTTTGATTTTGTTTCCAAAAATCGATTTTTCTTGCTTTGTAAAGAAGATGGAAAGTCACGGAAGTTATGAGTGAAGTGTACACTATTTTCGGATAAAAACTGACAGTTTTAAAATGTGGTGAAAAACACGTAATGTCCTTTTTTATCTTTTTGTTGCAAGTGTGACTTATTTACGAACAAGTTTTTTGGGTATGACTTAAATCCTTATAAGTGCGTAAATAGTGACCGGCCTCCAAAAACCCCTTATTATTAAGCCATAACAAAGATTTACATAATTTGTTATTAAAAAAAATTATATTTACTATTCATCTGTGCTTAAATTTTTATACATGTTTATTAACAATAACAAGTAAAGATTATAATAGTACAGAAAACAAAAAGAGATAGTAGAGAAATTAGCCACTATTTGACTTGTTTATCAATAAAATCTAAAAGAAAATACTAAATAATACTTAATAAAAACATAATTCAATTAGGAAACTCAACCCGTCAGTTGTGATTGTGCAATCACGGTTATTCATCTTAAAGAACGCTCATGTATTGTACTATTTTAACTAATGCCACTGTACTTAGCATCACCAAAATAGAGTTTGAAAAAAAAAAAAAACAACCACAACAAAGTTAATACATCACAAGTACGCTATTTTTAAAGTTTAAGAAACACTACGCGTCAGTCGTAATTGTGGAATTATGGTCATTCGTCTTGATTGATGGTCATGAACGCCACCATGTTAAAGCAAATAGAGTTTGTCAAAAAGAAGAAGAAGAAGAAGAAGAAAAAAGTAGATACATCACAAGAACATCAAAGATGAAGGTTGATAACACGGGATACCCTGTCAAAGAAGATGGGGCACATCCTTGTACTAAAAATTAGGGCCTCCTCCCTCATCCAGTCAGGTGCCACTCTCTCAATCGTACCCAAGGACAACACGCGATACACCACCTCCACTTCCTCTCCCTCTCCGCCTGCTTTGTTTGTCCATGCCAAACAGAACGAATAACCTGTAGCAACCACCACCAAAACCATGGTCCACTCACATTGATAAAGAGAATCTCAATCCAAGACAGAGAGAAAAGTACGAAAAGTAGTGGCATTAGCCACCATGAACGTTGAAACATAAATCCAGATTAAAGAAATTACCACTTGATTGATGAAGTGCTGAGATACATACTCCATCGGTTTGAATAACAGTGGATAATTTCATACCAACTAAGCACTCAATAAGATCTTGAAACATGCAGTTGGCAGGGCCAGTGGCCTTTACACCGCCACCTAAAAAAATTTGTCGAAAAAAATGGTCAGTCATGCAAATAATACCCAGTAGAATAAAAGAAAATTTAGAGTCCTGGATATGCACCTGAAAGGCCAATCTTTCTTCTACAGCATTCGGGCTTAAATATCATATGTCATAATAGTCAGAAAAATGGGTAAACAAAAAACACACCTATAGATCTGAACAAAATGTGTGGTATTATTATATATACCTGATCGATGTTCAGACAAGTTTCACTTGACACAATTTGCTTGGATAAATCACTTGATGAACCACTTACTGGGGCACACTCAATTTGCTCACTGGCACATGGAGTAGTAACTTGTGCATCAGTCCCATAATGCCTTCTACGTTTTCTTGTGGAATTCACGTTGTCTGATCCAACTTGAGAGCTTCCAGACTTGTTCAGTTGTCCGTTCTCATTTCTGCCTTCTCTATCACGTTGCATTTTCTGAAGCCTGTCAATTTCTTCTGAAAGCTTTTTGTCTGCAGTAGATCTGAGCCCCTCAATAATGAATCAATGATTAAAATATATCATCTCAATATTCAACAAAACACAGAGAAGTCAGCGCTGGTACCCATGGAAGTTCTTGTAATTAATGAAGTTAACCCATCAGATTTAGTGTTCAACGACTGAGTTCTGCTGAAATGTTTCATGCATAAAATTTCCCAGGTAAACAACTGGGTTGTGTTGCACTTGAAAGAGCAATCACCGCAAGAACAATGAGATTGCTCGTCACACCTTTTTGGGGGTTATTTTGGTCTATAACACCCCCTTGTGGTCATAATAGGGTCAATGGTAACATTTAAATATTTCAGACTCAAGGATTTTAAGATGATAAGAGGGGAAAACAACCTTGAAGGGATTAATTACATCGTTCAGTCTCAAGGATTCAGGATCTTGGTAGGGAAAAAAACTCCAGGGGACTAATGCATGGTGAACACAAACGTGATTCCAAGTGCAAGGATCCATATGCAGAATAGTACCAGGCAATTCATTTACTTTTTCTTGATAAGTTTTTCCCCTGTCAGGGTTCACACAGGGGATTGCTAGGTAATCCGTAACTTATGTTGTATTGACATTATTCAATCACTGTTCACAAAGTCCTACATTTCTCTAAGCATAGACAAAAAGGATACGTTAATCATTGTCTCCTCAACCAGAAATAAAATGGCTAAACTAAGTGGCTAACAATAGTTGACAAGGACACCCCCTCTGAAAATATTGGAAACAAAGACCAAGAGTGAAGAAAACACCATTATATTTATGTTTATATACTTTCAAATTTTATGTTCCAAATAATATCAAAACCACCAAAAGCAACAAGCAAATTCAACCCCCCCCCCCCAGGGCAGCCAAAAACAGAGCACCATAGATGAGACAGAGAAAAATTTTACTACAAAGGATGGTTTGGTATAAAAATAGCCAAAGACAGGAAATTATTTTCTTATGAATTTATGCCAGTCAATTTCAATAATTGAATGAGTTAAACCTCTTTAGCCTGGTAGAAACATCTATCTGCAGCCACGTCACAGCCCCATTAATGGTAAAGGAAACACTACAAGAAGTCATATCTAATTATCAAATCATATCTAACCACCCAAATATATTTCCTTGTGGAAGCTACCAACAAGCAATAACTTTCTTAAACCTATGTTCAAGATCCTTCTATTTAGATGCATTTTCGACTATTTTAAAACTTCTAACAGAGCCATTGAGAGAATTTGTTAGAGAATATTGCTTTAAAAAATAATCTAAATCAAACTTAAAATTCAAAGGTTTGGAGTAATTAGTTATGACCAATTCATGGTCTTATTCTTTCTAAGCAAATCCCAATGTTAAGCTTTAGAACTTACCCAGGGGAACGTTTGCCATCAATTGAACTCTTATTTAGCATAATGGGCCTCACTTTGGCTCTATGGTACTCACAAATAAAGACCCTCTAAGAATAAGATTGAATGCTATAACGGCCAAAGAGGTATCGAATTTACCAAAAATGGAATGCTTTAAACTTCAAGGCTTAATGGCACATTTGCACCTCCCACCCACCCTCCCCCCCCCCCAACAAAAAAAAATAATAATAATAAATAAAAGAAAAGAAACAAAAAAAGAAAAAGAAAGAGAGGAATAAATAGTAGCACTCATATCAATTACCAGATCATAACTGCAAACTTTCTGAAAGTTGAGTTATTCCAGCAGCGCTTTTGCCCACATCCCAAAAGATAGGTGGGATTCAATTTTTGATATATTATAAACAATAAATTTCAACATCTTACTTTTGATTCAGTAGATTGGAGGCTGCCTGAGGATTCATCGAGGGCCATGACGTGACATTAAACAAAGTACTCTTGGTTCTTAGCTATATTAGAAATTATGGTTCATTATTTATTTTATCCACTATATTTTGAGAACTAACAAGAAAATATGCCCACAAAATCAGAAGGAAAATCCAACGACTCTCACCAGATATGTTCGGTATTTAACTTATTTCAAGATAAATACGACAATATTCCTTGGAAAAGCTATGGTAGCAAAGCTAGAACCCAACTTAGGAAAAATTGGATGAAAAGGCTATCACAAAAGAAAATTTGAACATAAAACATGTATGAAGATTAAAATAAAACATTCACTAAACAATCTACTACTCTTACTCTTCTGGTTCTCTTCCATTAGAAGCCTTTGATACTCAGCGTGCTGCTCATCCTTTGTAGATCTGCAACCAAAGTTATGTATGTTTATAATTCCATTAATCTGGACCTCACCAAAAATGAATCAACAACCTAAAGAAATATTTACCTGATTGAAACCACCTCATTTCTCAAGTCATTGATTTGTGCACGTAACATGTTATTTTCATTCCTTAAGTGTTCTATCATTTCATCTGCCGCTGCAGCAAATGATATACAATATTAAGAACTTCAATGCTTAAATTCTCTTCCCATTTCCTTAATACACCTCACTATGGAATTATGGGCACCATCCTTAGCAAATGAATTTCTACACATGCATGCACATACAAAGATGAATTTTTGGGTAAAAAATGTCTATTTAGTATATTTCGAGCCCTTTGAAGATATAAATAAAACACCCAAGGCAACATAAACATATTTAATCAAAATTGAAATAAGTTTTTTGAATAACTAGACAAAATATTAGAGAAAGACGGAGAAATGAATACCAGAGGCAAAGTTCATAAATTTGACTTCTTGATCGCGGTTGATCCTGTCTATTTCAGACTCTTTTTTTGTCTACAAAGGCATCACATCAAAAATTAGTTTGCCAAAAAAAAAAAAAGGAAATAAAATTACAAAAAAGGGAAGAAATTAAGTCTCCACTTTAGGGGGGGGCGAGGAAGAAGAATTAAGTCCTGGATTGTTTCAACAAAATCATATGGCCATAACATAATTTTTCTTGTCCTTGCCAACTATTAGCAAGTATTTTTACCAAGAAACTATTTAAATTAATAAAAAGGGAGGCTAAGAATTAAACCCTACGAGAAAGTTCACACACGAATTAGGACTTTGGAGACACGCTTTAAAGCCTGTAAATTTTAGAATAAACAGGACTAAACAGTATAAATGTATTGTCAGTAAAATAAAAATTATAAATGAGGGCATAATGAAAATTAAAAATCAAGAAGTACTACAAAGTAACCACTTTCAGTATCTTAGATCAATTATTAATGCAAAATGGAGAGATTGAAGAGGATGTTATTTATGCATTTAAACAAGAGAAATGTCTCTGGTATTTTACATGACAATAGAATACCAATTAACTAAAAGCAAAATTTTAGAGGATAGCCATGAGACCAATTATGCTTTATGGTATAAGAATTTGGGCCATCAAGAAGCAACACTCTCCTATGATGAGTGTGGCTAAAATGAAAATGCTAAGATGATGTGTAGTAATACAAAAAATATATGATAACAAATAAATATATCTGAAAGAAAGTTGAGATTGCACCGATATAATACAAGTTAAAAGCAAGTCATTTAAAATATTTTGGTCACATGCAACGTAGACCTATAGATCCACCAGTAAGGAAATGTGATTGAATCCAATTAGAAGGTGCGGAAAAAAAAAGGGTAAATATAAGAATACGTAAAATGAAATTGTGAAAAAGGCATAATTTTAAATAATTTTACAGAAAGGATAAACCTTGATAAAAATACATAGGGTAAAAGAATTCAAATAGCCAACTCTAACTAGTTTGAGACTAAATTTTTGTTGATTTGCGAAAGTTCACACACAATATACAGGGTATGTACACTACAGACATATATAGATACGTAAATATATATATACACAGAGAGAAAGAGAGAGAGATATACCTTGAGCTTAGTGTATTTATCATAGAGCTTCGAGTAAAGTGCCTCCATCTATGACCAAAATTAGGGAAACCCATTACAACTGGAACACTGATTACTACTGTAAACAGTTACAACATTCACTTCTACAAGGGCTCCAAACTACAATTATGCAATAGCAAGTTCTGGAAATTTTCCTTCAAATGGTAAAGATCGAATTTGAAAGAGTAAAAAATATATCAATGACAAAGAACCAGATATGCCTTCACAACCCTGATCACTGAGAAACTATCATGGAATCTGTTAGAAGCAACTAATACAAGGCACCGTTGATCACATATGCTTTATTATAAAATATATTATCACAACTGAAAGACTACAATTAATACTCATGTACAATCTATCAATTAGAAAACATTTCAGATATACAAAAACACACAAAATGTACATGTATATATACAAACAAGCCTAATTATTAGGCTAGATTTTAAAATTAGGCAGTATTCCCACTCATGGCCCGATTTTAAAATCGGGAATAAAATTTAGCCTCCAAACAAATGCAAGCCCTTAATTACATAGGTGGGCTTGCGAGCCGTTTTCTACTCCTACATTCATGTCCTTTGCCTGATCATCAATTATCTCTTGCATATCAAATGTTATCCATTTGATATTTTCTCTCTATATTAAAAGAACCACTTCATATCATTGCCACTTTGAGTTGTTTCTACTTGTATCGCCACCCTTAGTGGCCCCATATCTACAATGTTGCTTTGTGTGGCTTCACCTTTACTTTGACACCCTGAGTGTTACCTTACAATTCTAAGTAATGCCCTTATTTTGACACCCTAAGTCACAGTTCATAACCCTGAGCATACCTTATCTCTTGCCTCCTTATTCCTTAAGTTGCCTCAAAGCCTTGAGCAACCTTGAGTCGCGCTACTGTCCTAGACAGGCTTTCGTTGACAGCCTTGAGTTGCATTATAACTAGCTCGAGTGGCTTTTCAGCTACCCGAAGAAACCTTTATACTTCTCAGCTATTCAAAACAACATAGGTTGTCTTAAATAACCCTATCAATCACTTTTCTTTTAGCATTGAGTGCCTGAGGGAGCTATATCTTCCAATTCTATTACGTACTACCCTATATGAGTGTCCTTTGAAGCTATATCTTCCATTACATTCACATATCACCTTAACCAAGTGCTCGATAGAGATACATCTGTCATTTCCATTGCATGCCACCTTGAGCAAGTGCCCAGTAAAGCCATATCTACCATTTTTATCACATATCGCCTAGAGCAAGTGCCCAGTGGAGCTATATCTACCATTTCTTTTACATACCACACTAACTGACTGTCAAATGGAGCTACATCTACCAACTCAATCATATACCTTCTCGAGTGAGCACTTTGTAGTTTGTAGAGCTACAATTGTCCCAGCTCTCCCTTTTTTGCAGTTCTAAGCTGCACTGTCTTCTCACTTTATGCATTTGTCACCTAGAGTAACCCAGTATATCTCAGCATTTGTTTGCACTTATAGGTCTAAACTACCATGGGACACATGTATGGGATACATAGGCAGCTTCGGATACTTCTTGAGTGTGGTCACCACATTTTAACAAAAACCACACAGATGCGCGTGCGCGCGAACACACACAATTAAAATAATAATAATAATAATCATCATCATCATCATCGTTGTTGTCGTTGTCGTCAACCCAAACAGTGAATGAAATCTAAGGCAAAATTAATAAAATCCAAACTAAAAATTTATTTAAATAAATTTTATTTGGTATTAACAAAAGGAACGTCTTCTCCAGAGACCTGGGGTCCTCCAGCTTCAAGGAGCTCTGTCCATGAAGAGTGTGAGAAACTCAAGCTTCTCATGATTAAACTTGCACATAACTGGAATGGAAATTCCCTCGCGGTCGAAACGGAAATAAGGAGAAGAAGCAATAACACAAAAATCCAATGTATAAGTTTTAATCCAAAAATGGAAAGTATGAAGATAAGTTCGAAACCATAAACCAATCAGCAACTGATCTCTAGTTCAGAAGAAGAATGTCCTGAAACTGATGATGATCTCTTTGACATCGGCAATATTAACAATCACCACATACCAACAAAATAAAAAAAAAAAATCAACTATAATAAATCTATGGCAAAATTAATGAAATCCAAACTAAAATTTTATCTAAATAAGTTTTTACTTGATTAATTATCCATACCCGTAGGAGGTGTCTCAGGCGAGTGGTGGTAGAATAGAAGGGAGTGAGAAGAGATGGGGTCCGGGTATGACGGCTTCGGCGACGATGGAGTCGCGGCGTGGTGATTGGTTCGGCAATGGCGTCCCGGCGGGCGTGATCAGCGGTGACGATGACGGGCACCGGAGGTGAAGTGGGAGTGTATGTGAAATTAGGGCTTGAGAGGGAAAAAGTGAAGAACGAAATTTTAAAATCGATGATTTCAATTTTAAGATGCATAGTACAACTGTAGAAGGTAATTCGTAAAAATAATATTCTTTTATTTTACAAACTCTTTATTTTGGCTCGGTTTGGAGCTTAGGCTTAGGGTGGGGGGGGGGGGAACTATTTTTTAACTGATTAATAGTTCGTTATTAAAAATTTAGATTTTTTTTTTCGTTGAGAAGACAAAAAAAATAGTCCTCCTATCTTTTTATTAATTTGCTATTTTTGGCTTTCATAATTTAAAAAAATTAAAATATAAGAAGATAAATTTGATAATTTAAAAAAAAAACAGAATATCCAAAAACTAAAAAGTTGGTTATACTTCCTAAACGTAATCTTTAGCTTGGTTTGCAAAGAAATAAATAGTTTTTTTTTTTTTTTAGCTAGGTTTTTAGTTTTTTATTAATTTGACATTTTAATCTTATATGATTTTAAAAAATTTAAAAAGTAAGAAAGTAGATTTAATCATTTCAAAAAAAAAAAAAAAATTTTGAGTATTTAGTTTGACATTTTTTATTTTTTTACGTTTTTTTTATTTTTTTTGGTCAAAAAGTTCTAAATATTTTTAATTATTTTGCATTTCGTGTGTAAACTAGGGATGCCAACACGACAGATCAGATGTAAATATGGTAATATTCAAATTCGAACTCCGAAATCTCTATTTGTCTTTAAATCTGTCTCGAAATCTGAACAAATATTTTTTTAGGTCTTTATTCTCGCTCTAAATGGAGAACGGATATATTTACGGATATCAAAAAATCTAAACCCTCCATCTACCTCCAGATCTGCCCTTAACTTGATATATAACTTATTACTGCCAAATAATTTATTTCTAAACCAAAATAATATATAAACATTATTACAATAATAATTTATCAAAGTAATACATAAATATATCAAAAACTAACATTTTATCAAAACACCATTTCACCAGTTGATACATAATTTTAAAGTATCAACATTGTTCTAACTCAAAGTAACAAATACAAAATATAATGGTTGATAACATAATTATTAATCTTAATTTTTTGAACCTCCAAAAAGCATCCATATCCAAATTAGGCTGTTTAGGTATGTTCAGATATTTTACAGGGTATATCTGTACAGATTCGGATTGAAATATATAATTCGGGAGTGGATCAGGGCAAAGTCAATCTCATCCTATATCTGAAATACTACTTTTTAACTGATTACTAGTTCGTTATTAAAAATTTAGATTTTTTTTTCGTTGGGAAGACAAAAAAAATAGTTTTTCTATCTTTTTATTAATTTGCTATTTTTGGCTTTCATAATTTAAAAAAATTAAAATATAAGAAGATAAATTTGATAGTTTAAAAAAAAAAACCGAATATCCAAAAACTAAAAAGTTGGTTATACTTCCTAAACGTAATCTTTAGCTTGGTTTGCAAAGAAATAAATTGTTTTTTTTTTTTTAGCTAGGTTTTTAGTTTTTTATTAATTTGACATTTTAATCTTATATGATTTTAAAAAATTTAAAAAGTAAGAAAGTAGATTTAATCATTTCAAAAAAAAATTAAAAAATTTTGAGTATTTAGTTTGACATTTTTTATTTTTTTACGTTTTTTTTATTTTTTTTGGTCAAAAAGTTCCAAATATTTTTAATTATTTTACATTTCGTGTGTAAACTAGGGATGCCAACACGACAGATCAGATGTAAATATGGTAATATTCAAATTCGAACTCCAAAATCTCTATTTGTCTTTAAATCTATCTCGAAATCTGAACAAATATTTTTTTAGGTCTTTATTCTCGCTCTAAATGGAGAACGGATATATTTACGGATATCAAAAAATCTAAACCCTCCATCTACCTCCAGATCTGCCCTTAACTTGATATATAACTTATTACTGCCAATAATTTATTTCTAAACCAAAATAATATATAAACATTATTACAATAATAATTTATCAAAGTAATACATAAATATATCAAAAACTAACATTTTATCAAACCACCATTTCACCAATTGATACATAATTTTAAAGTATCAACATTGTTCTAACTCAAAGTAGCAAATACAAAATATAATGGTTGATAACATAATTATTAATCTTAATTTTTTGAACCTCCAAAAAACATCCATATCCAAATTGGGCTGTTTAGGTATGTTCAGATATTTTACAGGGTATATCTGTACAGATTCGGATTGAAATATAGAATTCGGGAGTGGATCAGGGCAAAGCCAATCTCATCCTATATCTGAAATACTATTTTTTAACTGATTAATAGTTCGTTATTAAAAATTTAGATTTTTTTTTTTCGTTGAGAAGACAAAAAAAAAAATAGTTTTTCTATCTTTTTATTAATTTGCTATTTTTGGCTTTCATAATTTAAAAAAATTAAAATATAAGAAGATAAATTTGATAGTTCAAAAAAAAAATCGAATATCCAAAACTAAAAAGTTGGTTATACTTCCTAAACGTAATCTTTAGCTTGGTTTGCAAAGAAATAAATAGTTTTTTTTTTTTTTTAGCTAGGTTTTTAGTTTTTTATTAATTTGACATTTTAATCTTATATGATTTTAAAAAATTTAAAAAGTAAGAAAGTAGATTTAATCATTTCAAAAAAAATTAAAAAATTTTGAGTATTTAGTTTGACATTTTTTATTTTTTTACGTTTTTTTTTATTTTTTTTGGTCAAAAAGTTCCAAATATTTTTAATTATTTTACATTTCGTGTGTAAACTAGGGATGCCAACACGACAGATCAGATGTAAATATGGTAATATTCAAATTCGAACTCCAAAATCTCTATTTGTCTTTAAATCTATCTCGAAATCTGAACAAATATTTTTTTAGGCCTTTATTCTCGCTCTAAATGGAGAACGGATATATTTACGGATATCAAAAAATCTAAACCCTCCATCTACCTCCAGATCTGCCCTTAACTTGATATATAACTTATTACTGCCAAATAATGTATTTCTAAACCAAAATAATATATAAACATTATTACAATAATAATTTATCAAAGTAATACATAAATATATCAAAAACTAACATTTTATCAAACCACCATTTCACCAATTGATACATAATTTTAAAGTATCAACATTGTTCTAACTCAAAGTAGCAAATACAAAATATAATGGTTGATAACATAATTATTAATCTTAATTTTTTGAACCTCCAAAAAGCATCCATATCCAAATTGGGCTGTTTAGGTATGTTCAGATATTTTACAGGGTATATCTGTACAGATTCGGATTGAAATATATAATTCGGGAGTGGATCAGGGCAAAGTCAATCTCATCCTATATCTGAAATACTATTTTTTAACTGATTAATAGTTCGTTATTAAAAATTTAGATTTTTTTTTCGTTGAGAAGACAAAAAAAAAAAAAAATAGTTTTTCTATCTTTTTATTAATTTGCTATTTTTGGCTTTCATAATTTAAAAAAATTAAAATATAAGAAGATAAATTTGATAGTTTAAAAAAAAAAAACCGAATATCCAAAAACTAAAAAGTTGGTTATACTTCCTAAACGTAATCTTTAGCTTGGTTTGCAAAGAAATAAATTGTTTTTTTTTTTTTAGCTAGGTTTTTAGTTTTTTATTAATTTGACATTTTAATCTTATATGATTTTAAAAAATTTAAAAAGTAAGAAAGTAGATTTAATCATTTCAAAAAAAAATTAAAAAATTTTGAGTATTTAGTTTGACATTTTTTATTTTTTTACGTTTTTTTTATTTTTTTTGGTCAAAAAGTTCCAAATATTTTTAATTATTTTACATTTCGTGTGTAAACTAGGGATGCCAACACGACAGATCAGATGTAAATATGGTAATATTCAAATTCGAACTCCAAAATCTCTATTTGTCTTTAAATCTATCTCGAAATCTGAACAAATATTTTTTTAGGTCTTTATTCTCGCTCTAAATGGAGAACGGATATATTTACGGATATCAAAAAATCTAAACCCTCCATCTACCTCCAGATCTGCCCTTAACTTGATATATAACTTATTACTGCCAATAATTTATTTCTAAACCAAAATAATATATAAACATTATTACAATAATAATTTATCAAAGTAATACATAAATATATCAAAAACTAACATTTTATCAAACCACCATTTCACCAATTGATACATAATTTTAAAGTATCAACATTGTTCTAACTCAAAGTAGCAAATACAAAATATAATGGTTGATAACATAATTATTAATCTTAATTTTTTGAACCTCCAAAAAACATCCATATCCAAATTGGGCTGTTTAGGTATGTTCAGATATTTTACAGGGTATATCTGTACAGATTCGGATTGAAATATAGAATTCGGGAGTGGATCAGGGCAAAGCCAATCTCATCCTATATCTGAAATACTATTTTTTAACTGATTAATAGTTCGTTATTAAAAATTTAGATTTTTTTTTTTCGTTGAGAAGACAAAAAAAAAAATAGTTTTTCTATCTTTTTATTAATTTGCTATTTTTGGCTTTCATAATTTAAAAAAATTAAAATATAAGAAGATAAATTTGATAGTTCAAAAAAAAAATCGAATATCCAAAAACTAAAAAGTTGGTTATACTTCCTAAACGTAATCTTTAGCTTGGTTTGCAAAGAAATAAATAGTTTTTTTTTTTTTTTAGCTAGGTTTTTAGTTTTTTATTAATTTGACATTTTAATCTTATATGATTTTAAAAAATTTAAAAAGTAAGAAAGTAGATTTAATCATTTCAAAAAAAATTAAAAAATTTTGAGTATTTAGTTTGACATTTTTTATTTTTTTACGTTTTTTTTTATTTTTTTTGGTCAAAAAGTTCCAAATATTTTTAATTATTTTACATTTCGTGTGTAAACTAGGGATGCCAACACGACAGATCAGATGTAAATATGGTAATATTCAAATTCGAACTCCAAAATCTCTATTTGTCTTTAAATCTATCTCGAAATCTGAACAAATATTTTTTTAGGCCTTTATTCTCGCTCTAAATGGAGAACGGATATATTTACGGATATCAAAAAATCTAAACCCTCCATCTACCTCCAGATCTGCCCTTAACTTGATATATAACTTATTACTGCCAAATAATGTATTTCTAAACCAAAATAATATATAAACATTATTACAATAATAATTTATCAAAGTAATACATAAATATATCAAAAACTAACATTTTATCAAAACACCATTTCACCAGTTGATACATAATTTTAAAGTATCAACATTGTTCTAACTCAAAGTAACAAATACAAAATATAATGGTTGATAACATAATTATTAATCTTAATTTTTTGAACCTCCAAAAAGCATCCATATCCAAATTAGGCTGTTTAGGTATGTTCAGATATTTTACAGGGTATATCTGTACAGATTCGGATTGAAATATATAATTCGGGAGTGGATCAGGGCAAAGTCAATCTCATCCTATATCTGAAATACTACTTTTTAACTGATTACTAGTTCGTTATTAAAAATTTAGATTTTTTTTTCGTTGGGAAGACAAAAAAAATAGTTTTTCTATCTTTTTATTAATTTGCTATTTTTGGCTTTCATAATTTAAAAAAATTAAAATATAAGAAGATAAATTTGATAGTTTAAAAAAAAAAAACCGAATATCCAAAAACTAAAAAGTTGGTTATACTTCCTAAACGTAATCTTTAGCTTGGTTTGCAAAGAAATAAATAGTTTTTTTTTTTTTTAGCTAGGTTTTTAGTTTTTTATTAATTTGACATTTTAATCTTATATGATTTTAAAAAATTTAAAAAGTAAGAAAGTAGATTTAATCATTTCAAAAAAAAAATTAAAAAATTTTGAGTATTTAGTTTGACATTTTTTATTTTTTTACGTTTTTTTTTATTTTTTTTGGTCAAAAAGTTCCAAATATTTTTAATTATTTTGCATTTCGTGTGTAAACTAGGGATGCCAACACGACAGATCAGAGGTAAATATGGTAATATTCAAATTCGAACTCCGAAATCTCTATTTGTCTTTAAATCTATCTCGAAATCTGAACAAATATTTTTTTAGGTCTTTATTCTCGCTCTAAATGGAGAACGGATATATTTACGGATATCCAAAAATCTAAACCCTCCATCTACCTCCAGATCTGCCCTTAACTTGATATATAACTTATTATTGCCAAATAATTTATTTCTAAACCAAAATAAATATATAAACATTATTACAATAATAATTTATCAAAGTAATACATAAATATATCAAAAACTAACATTTTATCAAAGCACCATTTCACTAATTGATACATAATTTTAAAGTATCAACATTGTTCTAACTCAAAGTAGCAAATACAAAATATAATGGTTGATAACATAATTATTAATCTTAATTTTTTGAACCTCCAAAAAGCATCCATATCCAAATTGGGCTGTTTAGGTATGTTCAGATATTTTACAGGGTATATCTGTACAGATTCGGATTGAAATATAGAATTCGGGAGTGGATCAGGGCAAAGCCAATCTCATCCTATATCTGATTCGATGTTCGATTTTTTTAAAATAAAATCCAAATCCGATCCGATATCCAAAAAATCTAAATCTCACATTCACTTAGTTCGGGTAACGGATTGGATTCAGACGAGTTGGCTAAGATGGTCATCCTTGGCATAAACCCATTTTTATTATCTAAAACTAGTTTTAAAATATAAGTGACCAAATATATTTTGTATTGTTTAAAAACGTAAAATAAAAAACGAGTCAAAACAAATACGTTAAAAAAACTCTTAACTACTAAAAAGTTATTTTTCCTAAAAGAAAAAAAAAACTATTTTTCTTTTTCATCCCAAACGAGACTAAGTTTGGGAAGCAAAAAAGTTAATTTTTTTTTAATGTTTGGGAAGGGAAAATTAAGTTTTTTAAGAGTTATTTTTTTCTTAATTTCACATTTTTTATCTTTAGTTTTTTATTTTTTTGTTAATTTCACCTTTTTATCTTTTATGATTCAAAAAAAGCTAATAATGTAAAAGTGTAACTATGCACATTTTAGAAAAAAAAATCAAAAAATTGAGTAATGAAAAGTTAAGTAGCTAGCTTATTTTGCCAACGCACACTAAATTTGGGATTGGAAAAAAAATTTAACTTTTTTTGTTCGACTTGAGAAAAATTTTAATAGCTCATTTTTTTAATTTTTGTTCATTTAATATTTTTGCCGATTTAAAAGATGTTTGAACGATAGGGGTCGCTTGGATGAGGGTAAAGTAGCCCCTCAAAATTTTTGCCTGTGAACCCCACGTCTTTCACTTGGTTTGGCAGTCGAATGCACCTCCTCTCATCCCCGGTCTTTATTTTGCGGCGTATTCAATTTAGCCCCCGCGGGAGGATAATTTTTGGGCTGGGTTGGGGTTAGCTAAAAATTATCTCCCTTCAAGTGGATAGATTTTTGACCTTTTTAACTTTCGTTAATGGTATTGTTAACTTAATTAAAATAAATATAATACTAATAAAAAAATAATAGATAGGCCAACAAGTCAAATAAACATAATTAAAAAAATTTGATAATAACCAACAATTTAAAAGTACATATTTAAAAAAAAAATTTTTTAAATAAATTTGTAAAAATTAATTTTCAATGAAATAAATAATATAACTTCAAATTGTCCAAAAATAATTAAATAGAGTGGGTTTTACAATTTAATATTTAATTTAATAGGTAACCAAGTTTGGGACACCACAAGGGTAAAAGAGTCATTTAATTGATTTTTCTATCATTCACCCCCTCTTATTTATAAAACATCAAAACTAAGTCAAAAGTTATCCCCCTCCATAAATATCACATCAATGTGGGACAACCCTTTAAAAATAATACCCCTCTTATCTTATACCTCCTCTAAAACTTATCCCTCTAAAATTTTAACACCATCCAATCAGGCCCATAAGATAAATATTTTAGGAAAATTCAAAAAATTAATAAGCTAGTCACTTTTTTATCCAAACGAACACTAACCATTGTCCGTTTGAGTTGGATTTGAGCGGAATAAAAAGGCTGAGAATTAAAGAGGAGGGAAGCGGGCAATTATTTGGGACGCTCATCGGATGATATCAGTCCCAGTCAGAGTCACAATCCGAGTCCGTTGTTCATTTCTTTATGTCAGTGGCTTTGCTCCTAAGCCACTCTTCAGTCACATC
Source organism: Vitellaria paradoxa (assembly GCA_019916065.1). NCBI lineage: Eukaryota > Viridiplantae > Streptophyta > Magnoliopsida > Ericales > Sapotaceae > Vitellaria > Vitellaria paradoxa. Next base: position 5,111,801 of record CM034243.1, read on the forward strand.
TCTTCCTTTTCCTTGTCAACCCTTCATACTAATAATCACCATACTTCCGCGGCAGCAGTGAACGGCTCACCACCATCATCCTCCCATGTTGGCAGTCTCTTGTCACTCTTGCAAGAGTTCTCCCAATGCCTTATCCGGGTTAAATCCATTCATGCTCAAATCATTACCAATTCACTATCTGCACACCAATTTTTGGCCACCGGACTTGTGCGGGCCTACTCTGATTTGGGTACTACGGAAGCTGCCCGCAGCGTGTTCGATCAAATTCCCCACCCACGAGTGTTTCTGTGTAATGCCATGATGAATGGGTATTTGCGAAATGAGCTGTACGACGAGACCCTGGAGTTATTCCAGATTATGGTGGGTGGTGGTGATGGTTTGGAAATCGATAGTTGCACTTGTACTTTCGCGCTCAAAGCTTGTACGGGTTGTTGGATTATGAGAGGGGGATGGGGATACTCAGATTAGCTACAGAGAGGGGGATGACAAGTGATCGGTATCTTGGAAGCTCGGTGATTATCTTCTTGCTTAAATTTGATCTTATTGATGAAGCGCAAAAGGTATTCGATTGCATCCGCAATAGGGATGTTGTTTGTTGGAATTCAATGATTGTAGGTTATGTGCAGGGCTGCTACTTCGGTGAGGCTCTTGATTTATTTTTGGAGATGCGTGGTTGTGGAATTAAGCCAACTCCAGTAACTATGGTGGGCTTGATCCAGGCATGTGGAAGGATTGGAAATTTACAATTTGGAAAATATATTCATGGATGCGTACTTGGATTGGGTATGGGTAAGGATATTCGGGCGCTTACATCATTGGTTGATATGTATAGCAAAATGGGTGACACTCAAAGCGCTATTTCGGTTTTTGAGAGGATGCCCGTGAAAAGTTTGGTATCTTGGAATGCGATGATCTCAGGGTGCATTCAAAATGGTTTGGTGAATGAGACATTTGACCTGTTTCATAGGTTAGTCAAGACTGGTTGTGGATTTGATTCAGCAACTATTGTTAGCCTCCTTCAGGGTTGTTCACAAACAACTGATTTAGGCCGTGGAAAGATTCTGCACGGATGCATCTTAAGAAAGGGTCTTGAACTAAATCTTATTTTATCAACTGCACTTGTTGATATGTATTCCAAATGTGGTGCCTTAGAGCTGGCAAATTTCGTGTTTAACAGTATGAAATATAGGAATGTGATAACATGGACTTCTATGCTGGTAGGACTAGCCCAAAATGGGCAAGCAGAGGACGCCTTGAAATTATTTCATAAGATGCTAGAGGAGGAAGTTACTGCCAATATCGTCACTCTTGTTAGTTTGGTCCATTGTTGTGCTCATCTAGGCTCTTTGAGGAAAGGAAAAAGTGTGCATGGTCATTTAATTCGTCGTGGTTTTGCTTTTGACATGGTTAACATGACAGCCCTAATTGATATGTATGCCAAGTGTGGAAAAGTGAAATCTGCTGAAAGGGTGTATGAAAATGGGCCTTTCTATAAAGATGTTATTTTATGGAACTCTATGATAACAGGCTATGGGATACATGGTCATGGAAATCAAGCTATTAGTGTGTATAATAAAATGATAGACGAGGGAGTGGAGCCAAATCAAGCTACCTTTGTTGCTCTTCTAGCTGCTTGTAGTCACTCAGGGCTAGTGGATGAGGGGATCAGTCTATTTAGAAGTATGGAAAAAGTCCATAATATCAAGCCTAATGAGAAACACTATGCATGCTTTGTGGATCTTCTTGGTCGAGCAGGTCGTCTTGAAGAGGCTGAGGCATTTATTAGAAAAATGCCTTTTGAACCAGGATGTGCTGTTCTTGAAGCTTTGCTGAGTGGGTGTCTCACTAACAAAAACATCAATATGGGTTGTAGAAACTGCAGATAGATTGCTTGAGTTAGATGCCATGAACCCTGCAGTTTATGTTATTTATCCAATATATATGCAGAAGCTAAGAGATGGGATAAAGTAGATTACGTTCGAGGCCTCATGAGAAAACAGGGGCTAAAGAAAATACCTGGATATAGCTTGAATGAAGTAGGAAACCAGGTCCACACATTTTTTGCTGGTGATGACTCACATCGAAATTGGGCTGAAATTTACCATTTTTTGGAGACTTATTAGAGGTGCAGACTTGCGGTATGGCCTGATACTAGTAATTACTAAAGTAATATTTTTTAATAGAGGTTTCTTTCCCTTTTTGTTTAACTTTCAGTGGTTCTAATTTTTCGCTTTCCATCTCCCATTATGATCTTAATATGGATTTGTTTATTACCCAGGGACTGTTAAATGCAAGACACACAACAATTATATAAATGTGGGTCAATCAATGATTAGAGACTAGTGAACGATGAGACCTTAATGAGAAGAGTGACCAAGTAACTTTCCTTGACAAATGCTGTTTGGAAGACAAAGCAGCAATATGAGGGGAACTAAAATAATCACTCAAGGCAATTCCAGCCTGTTCTCCATATTCCAAATCATCCTGATGATTTTAACAGCTAAATCCTTACAATTAAAGAATCTTGTCATGACCCCTTTGTAAGAAATGCCTGTGTTTCTGCTATTTCTTGAGTAAATGCTTCAGCCCCTCTTTTTCTTCTTGCTGTTAAAAGATGCCTCCTTTCTTCTGCATGTATAGGCAGACAAGAAGCCAGGTGATTTTTCTTGCCCCCTCATGTTTAGGTCCTCGTATTCTTTGACGTGTATGCCTTGGGGAGAATTCCAGTAGATGAGGCAAATCTAGCTCCCTCTGTTTTGGGAATAAGCAAGCGTATCAAGTCTGAGATGATTGACTGGAATGGAATTGGCACTCATACTGAGGCTGTTATGGATCAGTTCTCGGCTCTATGGTTCTGCATGAATCAATGCTAACTCAGGATGGATGCTGAACATCAGACAGTGCTACCACTGAAGGATATGCTAAAGTGTCCGGAAATATGTGCCATACGGTGAGAAACCATGCCTTTGTAAACTATACTTCATCTTTGTTGATGACCCTTTTTCTTTGTCACTTACACTGCTTATTAAATGTATTATCAGGACGATTAAAGAATTTCTTATAATGGGAGAAAATGAATGACTCATTCCAGATGGATGCAAAACTGTTGACATGCAAAAGAATGGAGTCCTACTATACTGGAAGGGTTTCAATATATATAACAATGTTCCGTATGTGGAAGAAATGGATCAATCGCTAGAAGATTGACAGAAATCAGCTTGATAAGATTAATCTGTTAAAAATCAGCAATGTGGTGGGGTAGCTTCAAATGATTTCAGGTGTGTCAGGCTTGTTAGCAGTCACTGACTTGGTGGTGCCATTCTGTATCTATTATCCTGCATAATCTTTTTTGTTAATTCTGTGGGATGCAAATCAGAATATGTCAAGGAGCTGCTGAAGGAGACATATATATCTTCAAAAGCTAGGATCGAACTACAAGAGGCAAAGGCTGCGGCAAGCCGATCTGATGTTGACGAGAACCAAGCTGCAAGTGATTTTGTGAACAAGCAATGGCAAGTTATTCTTTGCAGTTTGTGTTCTTTACTTATGAGAGTGAAAGTGAAGCCGACCAAGCAATGGCAAGTTATTCTTTGCAGTTTCTGTTCTTTATATAGTCTCATTCTTATATTCTCATTGATGATTTGGTACACTTGATTGTATGTTGTTGGTACAGCTAAGGATTTTCAAGCTCTTACTAGATCACATAACGCAAGTACAAAATAGAATGGGCAGACAAGAATAGGGCTGGAAGATTTTTGTTCAGAAAAATTGTATGGTTTTGACTGTTTCTCAAGGCTATGTCAGCATATGATAGATTAGAAATCAAGAACAAAGGTGGGTGCAACAAATTAATGATGGAAGGTCATACAAGAATTTCGAAAATTCTAAAGCAACCCATACAGCAAGTTCAAGTCAAAGTTCAAAAATTCATGTTTTCTTTCAATTTTCCTCTCTCTCTCTCTCTCTCTCTCTTTTTCTTTCCTTTTTTTTTTCAGTTTCCAACCATCAATAGGAACAGCAGTCCTAACATTTTAGTATGCTGTAGTTTTCCGTAGTCATTTTTCACTAGCTGTACTGAAAAAAGGGTGGATTTGATCCCGAGCAATACTGCTCGGACTGTTGGATTAAAAAGAGATGACAGAGGAGGGTATTTCCTCCTCTTGTGATTATCTGTTTCTTCCACGTACGTAAGTTTGTTATATATATTGATCCTTTTTTACGGTATTTCCCCAAGACCGCCACTGCAGGTCTACTTGATCGTTAATTTCAAGACTAAAGATTGGTTGAAGTATACGCAAGTTGATCCGAATACCTGAATCAATTGATATTCCTATTTCATTGCATGATTGCTTATGATGTATTAGGCTTTTGCCCATAGAATATCTTGTAATGGGGATTAAATCTAGCTCATTTTCTGGTTATAAAATATATCAGATGTGCCTGATTGAGTAGTTTTCCTAATTAATGGCACTATTTTAATGAAATTATAATTAATCGTGCGAATTTATAGTATTTATCATCATAAATGTATCATGCGTAAATTATTTATTTATTTTTAGATTTATATAATTTTGGCTTCTATTATGACAATCATGGTATTTTCTTTCCCAGATGGGAGGTCTTGAGGAATACAAAGAACTGGCTGAGTGTAACCCGAGGCTACTTGCATTCATCTAAATGGTTGAGTTTGGGTAAAATATTTGGGATTTGCTTTGTAGTTTTTCTATATGTCGATGTGGATTAAAGATTGTGGCTTAAAAGCTTTGAATTGTATTTATTTATTTGAAATGAAAGATATCTGCCACTAATTATTGATGTGAAAAATGATTTAAATATAAATTTGAAACAACCATGTAAAAATAATTATTTTAATTTAAATTGTATAAAGATTTTTTTTTAACACAATGTATATCGATTACCTATAATATTCACAATGTTCTTTTTTTTTTTTTGATAATTATAATATTCACAATGTTGATGATCTATTATTATTTTTTAGAACTTTGAGTGTTTAAGGGGAGACTTTTCTCATAATTCTCTTTCATTAAAAAAAAAAAAAAAAAAAGAACAAGAGGGGTTGTATAAGTGATTGAGCTAGTTACTGGTGTCTGAGTCATCGTTGGAGTCCATCCCCCTCTTCATATAGGATCTGGGGCTCGTAAAGATAAAATTCCCATATACTTATAGTCTTAATAGTTTAAAAATAATAATAAATAAATAAAATAAAATAAAATATTGTTGATTCAAAATTTTCATCACACAGTATCTTAAAATTTTTAAATAAAAAAAAATTATCTTTTCATTTCTTATGTAGTTTAGTAGGTGAATAATATTTTTATTTTATCTTTAGGAGATATTTGTTTGGGTGGTAATGGAAGGTACTGGGGTAATTTTACTCTGTATTATATCAATTTGAATGGTAAGAGTAATAATTATTCTGATGTAACAATTACCTCCATACGAGAGTAAATTTTTACTCTAGGGAGAGATAGGTAACAGGGGATAATGGAAAAATTTTAGTTTTTTTTCAGTACCTCGTAAAATATTTTTTACTCCCATATAAAACCCTTAACAATGTTCTCCTATAAATAATTATAATAAATATTATAAATAACAATTTATTAATCAAACTTAAATTAATTAATAAATTATTTAATCAAAATAATTTTAATAAATAATAGTTTATTATTAAATAATTTATTTTATTTTATTAGAATAATACTATGAAAATATTAATTTATGAGGAAAATTATTTATTTCCTCAAATTAAAATTAATGTTTAATAATAATAATGACTCAGTAAAATAATTTATTTATTAAAATATTTTATTAAATGAAAATCATGTCTCATAAATAATAATTTACAAAATTATGTATTGTATTAATATAATTTATTAAAATTAATAATTTATTTAAATAAACTAAAATTATTTATTTTATTATATTATTTTATTAAAAAAAAATAATTTTTAACAAATAATAATTCACTATTGAAACTAATTACTATTGAAATATTAATCTATGACAAAATTATTTTTATAATTAATGTTTTAACTTAAAAGTATATTTTAGTATTATATATTTTTTATTAAAATTAATTATATTATAATAACAATGATTATGATGATTTATGTTATTATAATATTTTGTGAAAATTAAACATTAAGTTTTACTCTTGGTCAATTATCATCATTCCAAACATAATTACTTTTACCCTTTCTAACATAATATAATTATTATCGAATAATATTTATTCTTTCATTTCAAACATAAGATACTGCAAACTTGTTACTCCAATAATCATTATCAGAATAAAAATTACACCCGTAACCATTATTAGGATAACAATTACCCTTATAATTTTTTATCCTCCAAATTTTTTATTCTATACCAAACATGTCCTTAGAAGAAAACGCATTGTACACATAAAAAATTAAAAAAAATCATCCCTCCCTCTATTTTCTTTTTTTTTTTTTTTGGATAAGTACACTTCCTCTATTTTCACATAGCATGAAATAGTTCATTTTTTATAGGTCAATTTTTTCTCATTTTATCAGTAGAAACAAGAGGAGGGGATGAAATGAAGTTGAGTGGAAACAAAATTTAAAACGAAATTATTATTTTTATTTTGATAATAGTCTAAATTAAATCACAATATATGAAACAAAAATTTTTTTTAAAGACAGTGATAAGGATAGATAGATTAATGGTGGGGGGTGAATGATAATAAAAGGTGGTGAAGATGACAATAGAGAAGGGTAATGGTGGTGGAAACGACAATAAAGGGCGAGAAAAACGTTATAGAAATGTAGAGGATAGATTTGACAATAGTGATGGTGAAGAGTGGCTGCAAAGAAAGTATAAAGATGGTAGAGTATGGTTATAATGATGGCAAAAATGGCGCGAAAAATGACAAAAGTGATAAAGAGTAATAGTAACAAGGCGTAGAAGAGATGGTATATCACAATGATGGACGATTGCCATCATTTATTTATTTTTTTATTATATAAATATTTATTTAATTTCATTGTCTCTCTTATTTATGAAAAGGGTAAATATTTTTAATTATATGATCTTACTGTTTTTCTAATATTACACACTAACCATATCAAAGCCTATTAAATCCCCCCCCCAAAAAAAAAAAATCAAATTAAAGAAAGTAGCAAGAGCTTGTCACTTTAAACAGTTAAGGAAACACAAAAATTAAAATCTACTACTTATACTCCAACAGGCAATTTATTTTTGGTTCAAAGCTTTGTGCTAAGAAATAGGATCCGATTCAGAGGAGATTTAATTTAAAAATGACTGTAATATTGTGACCATTATAGATTCAAACTTCATGATTTTAGGAGAAGATACCGCGTAATACAAAGGGGTTCATGAATTTGAAAAAAAAAAAAAAAAACTGTGCCCAAGCATGGGGGAGAAGGAAAAAAGAGAGAAAAAGTTGTGCTTCACTTGATCAAGGCGATGAAATAGCAGAAAGTACGATGATATCAAACGCAAAGAGCAATTGAGAGGGTTGTCTCTCTTTCATCCTTAATTAAGTAGAAATGATTGCAAAAAAGATTCTTAGGTAAGGTGCACTTAAAATTTCACTCTGTATTTGTCAAATTCATTTGTTTTAATCTATAAATTTTAGGATTGGATGGAATAAATTGACTTTTTTATATTTTTTAAATTATTTTTAACAATCTCCTTTCGTTTGATTTCCAATCACACAAGTCATTTTTAACCGTCTTCTGTGCTTCTCTTTAAATATCCAACTTGTATTTTCACCTCAAAATAAAAAGAAAATTAGAAATATTGATTTAGGACAATGCGTAAACATTAAAAGAAGAGTAATACTATTCTATCAGAATTTATTGTCAGAATGTGGTAATGGCATTTATATAAGACAATATATGTTAGTGAGTTATTATTTCATAAACGATAAGTTCACCAAAATCACATTATTCTGACAATAAATTCTAACAATACATCACTTTTATGATAATATAGAATAATAGATAAAGATGATAGATAATAGACATTTATATGGCCCCATCAGACTGATTAAATAACAATGAGGAAAAATAGCAAAAAATTGGCCAAACACACACTACACTCCCAAAAGTTGTACAATAATCAAACACTCCTAAGTAATCAAATCAAATGGTTATTAAGGATGCAAAATAACATCAAGTGGTAGACAATCACTGGTCGATCGATCCTAGTCAGGAAAGAATCCATCAAAATGTCTTTCTTACAAAATGCTAGTGCCAGTCAGATCAATGCATTTAAACTGCTAATTTGTATGTATATCTGATATAGAAGAACGGCCCCCAAATGCATTAATCGCCAAGCTCGCACTACTCTCTATTATTTGGCAGACCAAGTTACAAAACAATGACACATCCCCTCAGAGGACAATATGATATAGAAGAACGGCCCAAATGCATACTCGCCAAGCTAGCACTACTCTCTTATTTTGGCAGACAAAGTTACAAACAATGATACGTCCCATCAGAGGACAACTTGATTCGCGAACAGCTGGATGGAAATATATGACACATCTTAGTGGACCTATGCCCAATAATGAAAACTTTATATATGGTTTTTATATTCATACTCCTTTTCTCAAGAATATAAAAAAAAAAAAGAAAAGAAAAAAGAAACGAAGGAAAATTAAAGGTTGACACCTGCATGCATATGGAATATGGTATCACTGGTTTCAGTGGACTTACATTTAAGTCGTTTGATCTTCTAAAATACCCACTAATGTTTATGAATGTACAATCTTTTGAGGTTCCAAGCAATAATGTAGCAAATCTCAGGATTTGTGATAGTGCCATTGATAAGATGTCAGTCCGCTGTTTCAAACTAAAAAACTACCATTCAAGCTAGAGCTGAAAAGGGCAAATCATTGTTAAGTGTAAGCTAGCTGAATGAGATGTTCCTATCAATATATGACCAAAAAGATCAACAACCTTGGTATTTTAAATGTACCTATGTTGGGTCCAAATTAGAAAGAAAAACAAATATAACTTCCTCCACTAATAGAAAATAGCAAGTTCAATGTAGCTTTCATGAAGCAGTTTTAGTACGTAAAAATCCCAAAAATCTCTATTACTTTAAGCACAGGTTCTGAGTAAATGACTTGGTACTTTCTCCTTCTTCGTCTTCTTCTTCTTTTTTTACCCAGTTCTGCCCATCACTAATAAATCTATAATTTCAAAGCTGTAAAAGAATATTACAAGCACTTGGAAATATGTCATGAACTTTTTTTTTTTTGAAATTCTTGTGAACAACTTAAGAGGAGGACACCAAATTACTATTATCGATGAAACTTACATTAACACACAATGATAGGTGAACACGAAGAAAAGAAAAAAGATGAATTAAAATTCTACTGTCAGTGTGTTAACTGAAACTTAAAAATAGTACATAGTTTAGACCATAAAAATGTCTAGCAGTAATGCAGCACATTCAGACAATCAACATTTAACTTAGCTAAACATAGTACGGACAAAAACAAAGCATAGAATATTTAACTAAGTGATGGAGGACTACCATACCACCCACCAGCCCTCCCTAGGGATCTGAGAATCTTTATACGCACCACTCATCTTTTATCATCCCGGAATGCTACCACTAGCGGATGCTCAGAATAAAATTAATTTAAAGCCATCCCTTTATCCCTCTCTCACCAACTTAATTCCTGGTCTAATAATGAAATGATAACTAGGCTTTTTGTTTGCTTCTAACATGCCTACTCATAATAAACATAGTAGAAACATAAACATCATTTCAAATGTTCAACAACCAGCCAAATGACACCCATCCACCGTGTGTGACAAATATCCTATGCACCGTAATATTCCTGGTTTCTCTTTCTTCTCTCTCCCTCTCTCTCTGTGTGTAACTTTTTTGTCATCATCCTGAAAGTGAATATTATCGAAAAGGATAATTTGGTGTTGCTCATTATGCTTGTGCTTTAGTTATACATTATCTCTCATTCAATATTTCCCAGTATATGAAGCATACTTTGTTAACGCACAAGTTGGGTGAACTTTTGGAGTTTCGAACTGGACGAGGAAGTATGATTTTGGAAGCAATTTTCGACTCATCAGGTCAACAAGTAAGCTCTCTCTTCCCTTGGAATCACGGTCCATCGCACAAATACACATGCTCTGCATGCGTTCTGGAGTTTATGAGACCCAGTTAGCATCCTCAGTACTGCACAACTCAAAATGCAACATGAACACAACACATGCATACATGCATATATATATATATATTTCCCGTGTGATTTTTCTTGTTAAGTTCTCATTTAGTGTAGATTGATACCTAAAACTATCCAAGTACTTCTTTTGAAGTAGTTGGTTGCTGTTTGGTGAATCCTACTATTCTTTTTCCTTATTCTTCTCATACGAGTTGTTTCCCTTCAAACCCCCACCCCCCCCCCCCCCCCACCCAAAAAAACAAAAAAATGTTGTTGCATGTTTTGAGTTTGTTATGGTGGCTATAAAATGGTGTTATATGCGGTCAAAGTTTCTATTCATACAGGGTTGATGATGAAATTAGAGTCTAGTGATCTACACAGCGGCTGTAGGACTCCTGGAAAGAAGTGTGTTTGGGGCTCATGGCTTTCAAGTTCCATCAGCTATTTCTATGTAAATTTTTCTAATGTTAGTATAGATCTGTGACGATATTTCAGATGTCACCACCCATTCATAAGTGACTTCTTTTCTTTTATTTTTTCCCAACAAGCAACCATTTTCAAAAGTTAGGCCCTTATGGAGGTGAAATTTAAATTGTACCTTAGTGCTTTTCGTCCCAATATGTGGCCTTTCCCTTTCCATTTCTATATAAATTGGCTAAAAACCAAAACCATACCACTAGATACAAGCCCAACTCTTATAACTTATTTGGTTGCATGTAGGGGTGGAAATAAGTTAAATCGAACTAAGTTTTAACTTATTCGAACTCCGCTCAAATTATTTATACTGAGCTCAATTTAAACTTTTATATAAACTCGAGCTTAGTTCGATAAAGAAAATTTAAGCTTGAACTCAACTTGCGAATGACTCGATTAAACGAAGATGACGTTGTTTTAGTCTAAAATATAATAGGGATAATTATCTTTTTACCTCCTGTACTTAAGGTGAAAATCACTCAACTCCTAAATTTTAAAGACTTACCTTTTATCTCTTATACTTTAGGTTAAAGTGAAGTTATAAATGACTTTAAATTTTTAAGTGAAAAGACAAAAATACCTATTAAAAACTAAATAGAATCAAAGGGTCTAAGTGTATGTAATATAAAGTCAGAGGGTATAAATACAATTTTTAAACTTATATAGAGTCAAAACTATTATGTTTGATCGATTTTTTAACGTTGTCATTTCAATTTAAAGTATAAAAGATGTAAATGTAAGTTTTTAAAGTTTAGGGGATGTGATTTTTACCTTAAGTACAGGGGGTAAAAAAGCAATAATCCCAATATAATAAATAAAATATTATACAAAATATAATAAAAATATATTAAATATATATATATATATATTTTTTTATTGAGCAGACTCATGAGCTTTCAAGTTAAGTTTTTTTTTTTTTTTTTTTTTTTTTTTTTTTAAGTTTGAGATCGAATCTAAACGAGACATAAATCAAATTTGATTTGAGCTTGTTTTAATCACGAACCAAGCTCAAGCCGAGTTCGAATAACTCACAAATACCTCGATTCGTTTTCACCCTAATTGCATGTGTTTGATGCTTCAAGTTCAAAATCTTCTCCAGCCTAGAGAGTTACAATTCCAAACCCAGAGGGAGCGTGTGTGTAACCTGAGAAATTACTCCGATCAAGAAGGTTCCAATATAATATTTGTTAGTTCTATTTTTGTAATTGACAAATTAGTGAACAAAACAATGATTTCAAATTTTTATTCTTAGGCATTTAGCTAAGGTGTCAAAAGTATAAGTTTGAAGGTTTTCTTAGAAAGTTGGCTAAAGTGTCAAAAGTATAGGTTTGAAGGTATTTTTAAAAGTTTCCTAATGCGAGATTGAAGATGTTTTAAGGAATGTTTCCTGATACAAAGATGATGATATTTTAAGGAAGCTTTTCAATAGGAAACTTTGCTAATGTTCAAGGAGATTGGAAAGCTTCCTAAAAGATTTTGGAAGCAACAAACTATACAATCCTATGGAGGATTGAATTGTTGGAATGCTCTATATTGAAACTTTCTCCTCAGGTTTCTACTAAACAGAGAACGTGACATGAAAAACTACCATATTACTTCAAGAGTTCTCTTCGTCTCTTAACCAAACAACTTCACACTTTGGTGTTTGTGATATTTAAGGGTTTGAAAATTGGTCTTTCGCTAGTGAGAATTTATCGTTGCGATACGAGTAAAGCCTCAACGCAAGGGATTGAGGGGTTTTTGATTTTGTGACTTTGAGGTTGTTACTTTGTAACCCGTTTTATATAGTGAAAGAAGTTTGTGATATTCCCGATTTGATTGCCACATTTTAACATCCTTGTGTTCATTTATTTTTCCGCATTTGTTTGTTTGATTGGTTATTTGATACTACGTTTTGCATATTTTTTCAATATTTAATCTGAGCAATTAAGGAAAAGATTCAACCATGACTACCAAATATTGAGTTTATTAATGCCTAGCCAATTTAGGATTTAAGCAAAATATTGGAAATCGCTGGCTTCAAAATTTACCAAAATAGATAGCAACAGAAGTTTGGAACCTTGATAAAGAGAGAATTAGAAGATTTCCTCCACAAGAAATAGGCTTGACATACAACCATATGTGCATCCAACACTGTCCTTATTGTAAAAGCCTTTCCTGGAAGAGTACCTAAGATGTTGATCATGCACTCCTATAGCCACATGCTATGAAGTACGGATATTTCAAATTAGGTACTACACTCATATCATATACTCGGGGGACATAGATATGGCTTGGATACGCCAGGATATGTATCGGACATATCATGTGTCACGTCCTAATTTTTTGTTTTTTATTTTGAATAGGATACGATTAAAATATGGAAAGGATACTTTTGCGATACGACAAGAGTCCAAATGTAATATTTTAAACTTTATTTGGGAATAAAATCGATATAAAATTTAATTAGGGGTCAAACTGTAAATAATTACAATATAACTTTATACAGATGTAGGAAATAAAATAACTTTTTTTATTTTGGAATGTATGAAATTGTACTTGCCTTTAATATTTTTTTATATTTGTGTCTGTGTACGACTGGTATTGGCAGTTTTGAGTATGAATAATGTTAATTGATGGATTGAATATTTTTCATACTATATAATTGTTATTTATAATGTTTAGTAGTATATAGATACTATCTTCAAAAATATTTTAAATAAAATATATATTTTATTTTATTTTTTTACCATATCTTCACCATGTCCGTATCCTCATTTTCTAAAAATTGTCATATCCCATGTCTGTACCTGTATCCGTATCCGCTTCCGTATCCGTACTTCATAGGCCAAATGATTTCCTGTTATTTTAACAAAAACATCGTTAAGACAATAGAACTGTGATGACTAGTTGTGGCAATATTCCAACCAATGAAATTGCTTGCTCGATTCCCATATATTATTATTGGCTTAAAACCCCAAGTGTAGGGTGTCTATTGAAGTACAATAACCAATAAGTACCAGATCATGTCCTCAGAGAGCCTTAACAAAAAATCAATAAACGAAAAGAATTGGAAATTCTTAAGTGAAAATGAACTTCACAAAGAATGATAGGGATCGTTACTTGATTTGAAAATGTTGTTAGTTTGTTGTGATTTCAAATTAATGTAATGAAAGTCTTGGATCCAAATCAATCCAAGTGGTAAACTATAAGGAATTTCAAGATATTAATTAACTCAATCCAATCTCAAAGAGAGTAGATCGGAAGATTTTAAACATTTAAGACCAACTTGGAATAATTGAAAAGTTGAATTGAATTAGAAATTTTGTTAAAGATAAGTAAGATTTTATTTCAAAGAGGAATTGAATTAGAAATTAAGCTCAAAATTAGTTGAAAACTTAGATCAAACACCTAATATGCATAATCTGTAAATGAAACATACAAATTCCAACTTAGCAAGTCTCATACAAATTCTTAAGAGATGCATGAAAATTCTAATGGTAATTCATATATCCATTCCTGAATTATACAATTTCAGAGGTTGATTGAGAATTCAACAAAAATCCATAAGACAATTCAATTATAACCATCAATCAAACCTTGAAGTAAAGAATAAAAATTGAAGCTCAATTACCTTGTAATTCCATACATTTCAATCACTATTATTGATTTGAATCCAAGAGAGATACTACTCGCTCATAATTGAAATAGAAATGAAAATTATATGGATTGGATTCATGATTCGAAAGAAAGAAAGTGAAATTTTCCCATGAAACAAACAAGATTTAAATTCTCTCTCTATAAATCCTCTTTAATTATGTAAATGTAAAGCTAAAAACTGAATATCTCAGAGTTCCCTTGTGTTTTTATACTCAGTCTAAAAATATGTTTGTACAAAATTACCCTCATCTTAGAAGGAATATTTTACAGAAAATTTCTACCTCGATTGTCTGGACAAGGGGTTGGATAAGATCTCTATATTTAGCTAAAATTCTTCTCCTGAAATTTGCATGGCTTTTTCTGATTGAAGATGGGTGCGAACGTATGTCTATTCGAACAAGTGTTCGGGCGAGCTTCCCATATTTAAAATTTTTTCTCAGTTAATCATTCTCCCTTACTGTTGATCAAATAGGTGTGCGCGCAGACTTCAGTCCGGACGGCCTTTTACACTTAGCATATTTTTCACTCTGGAATTTAGCACAGCTACTGTTGATCGAATCCTTGTTCAAGCAGAGTCTTGTCCAGACAAGGGTTCGAACAAGGATTTAGTCCTGCACTTTCTTTCTGCATTTTCATTGCCATTTATTTTCATTTCTTGCCAAACATAATGAAAACTCTCTTAGATCATATTATTTGTCAATTCCCTCATTTAATCATGTAAATTGGACTATCACCACCCATTTGAGAAGTTTAATCGTACGCTTTAATGTACAATCAGAAATGAAATTTTATGTTAATGCAAAAATTTCTCATCAACAATATCATTTGTCATCCAGATTAGTATTATGTCCCTTCGGGGGTAGTTGAGTTGGTTCGGGCAGCGTGCCATAGGGCTTGGGAGCATGTGGTCCTAAGTTCGACTCCTCTTCCGGGGGGGGGCGGTCATCCCTTTATTGTGAGAGGCTATCTAACAGCCTTCTCGGCTGAGCCGGTCAGTCAGGACTTACCTAAGCTGGTTTACTCTCTGTAATTCTTGGCCGGCTAGGGCCACAGAGCGAACTTCACTTAGTGCTCACCCCTAAAGTAGAGACTGCGAGCTTCCTCATACCAGAAGATTGGTACTATGTACATTGCATGGATGTAATAATGGCTAAAAGGTAGCAGAAAAAACAAATCATCCAAAAAGCATGTATGGTAGACAAATACATCAACAGAACAATTGCTAAACAAGACTTAACAATTTTTTTCCTCTCCCTTTTGAGTTATGCCTCGATATTTTTTTTTGCTATGTTTGACAGATTTTAAGATTCTTCAGTTTCACTCAGGATGGCCACAGCCAAGCACACCCTGCTTATGGAACGAAGGCAGCATACTTCTGCAATTAGGGTTCCTTGGAATTATATTAATCCATTTCGTGTGGAAAACTATGGACTCATTATCCAGACACAGAAAAAATGAAACAGATGAAGAAAAATACCCCATCAGTGTCAAATTTGGCCTCTCTTACAAAGTCAGCATAGCTTGCTCCATTTTACTGCTGGGAACTCATTTCATGATGCTACTACTGATGCTGCAAAATCGAAGTGATGAACAATGCAAATCCAGATTCCTAGTTCTTTCATCAGAAATCATGCAAGTAACAATGTGGGCAATCACATTGGTTGCACTATGTAAGATTTCCAATAAAAAGCACATTAAGTTCCCATGGATTCTAAGAACCTGGTGGGCCTGCAGCTTCTTACTGTCTCTTGGCCAGACAGCTCTTGATACTCATTTCACAATTACAAATCACGACCATATCAGAGTACACAATTTTGCTGACTTCCTCGTGCTTCTTGCATCCACCTTCCTATTGGGTATTTCAATTCGAGGAAACAAGCATTGTCTTCAATATTGTGAATGGTGTTACAGACCCACTTCTCAATGGAAAAGTCGAGAAGCATTCAGAAAGCAAAAGAAACTGTCTTTATGGAAAAGCTACATTGCTCCAACTCATTTCCTTCTCCTGGATGAATCCACTGTTTGCTATTGGGTTCAAGAAACCACTTGACTTGGATGAAGTCCCCGATGTCCACATCAGGGACTCTGCTGGATTTCTATCCCATTCCTTTGATGAATGTCTAAGGCGCATCCAGGAGAGAGATGGAACGGCAAGCCCGTCTATCTACAATGCAATATTTGTGTTTATCAGGAAGAAAGCGGCACTTAATGCACTTTTTGCAGTGATAAGTGCAGGAGCATCATATGTTGGTCCATACCTCATTGATGATTTTGTAAATTTCCTAAATGAAAAGAAAACAAGAAGCTTAAAGATTGGCTACCTTATAGCACTGGGCTTTCTGGGTGCCAAAATTG
This sequence comes from Vitellaria paradoxa, assembly GCA_019916065.1. Taxonomy (NCBI): domain Eukaryota; kingdom Viridiplantae; phylum Streptophyta; class Magnoliopsida; order Ericales; family Sapotaceae; genus Vitellaria; species Vitellaria paradoxa. Next base: position 5,128,473 of record CM034243.1, read on the forward strand.
TTGAGACGACAGCACAGAGACAATGGTTCTTTGGGGCTCGCCTGCTAGGCCTTAAGCTGAGTGCTGCTCTGACATCTCAAATATACAAAAAGGGCCTTCTATTATCAAGCCAATCCCGCCAAAGCCACACCAGCGGAGAGATCATCAACTACATGAGTGTCGACATCCAAAGAATGTCAGACTTCATGTGGTACATGAATACCATCTGGCAGTTGCCAATACAAATTTCCTTGGCTATTTTTATTTTACACACAAATCTAGGACTGGGGTCATTGGTGGCACTAGCTGCAACTTTGTCAGTAATGGCTTGCAACATACCAATTACAAGATTTCAGAAAAGATATCAGTCAGAGATAATGAAAGCCAAGGATGATAGAATGAAATCCATGTCAGAAATCCTTCGAAGCATTAAGATTCTTAAACTTCAAGCATGGGATAGTCAATATCTTCACAAGCTAGAAAGCCTGAGGAGAATAGAATATAATTGTATATGGAAGTCACTAAGATTGTCAGCAGTAACATCTTTTATCTTCTGGGGATCACCAACATTTATTTCTGTGGTGACTTTTGGGGCATGTGTTCTAATGGGGATTCCACTCACAGCTGGAAGAGTCCTGTCTACACTGGCAACATTCCGAATGCTACAGGACCCCATATTCAGTCTACCAGATTTACTCTCCACAATTGCACAGGGCAAAGTCTCTGTGGATAGAGTAGCTTCTTACCTCCAGCAAGAAGAAATTAAGTTAGATGCAATTGAATTTGTTCCAAAAGATCAAACAGAAGTTGCAGTTGAAATTGAAGGAGGAACATTTAGTTGGGAGGCCAAATCAAGAAGGCCAACTCTTGATGGGATACAGTTACAAGTGAAGAGGGCAATGAAGGTAGCAATTTGTGGCACTGTAGGATCTGGGAAGTCCAGTTTGCTCTCATGCATATTAGGCGAGATGATGAAACTGTCAGGGACAGTGAAAATAAGTGGCACAAAGGCTTATGTTCCCCAGTCCCCGTGGATACTGTCAGGGAATGTCAGAGAGAACATTCTCTTCGGGAATCCTTTTGATAGTGCCAAGTATGACAGAACAGTCGAAGCTTGCGCTTTGACAAAAGATTTTGAGCTATTCTCAGCCGGTGACTTAACAGAAATTGGAGAGAGAGGGATAAACATGAGTGGAGGCCAGAAGCAAAGGATACAAATTGCTCGTGCAGTGTATCGGGATGCAGATATATATCTGCTTGATGATCCTTTCAGTGCTGTTGATGCCCATACTGGCACACAACTCTTTGAGGTTAGTTTCCAGAGTCTTAACATTAAGGTTGCTAATTTAAAATCTCTGAAGGAAAAAGGAACGAAAACCAAAAGTAAATAAGAACTAAGGACTAAGAATGTCTCTCATTATCAAGCAACATACTTTGGTGACTTTAAGTTCTTTATATACCCTGCAGGACTGCCTAATGGGGATTCTCAAGGATAAGACCATACTTTATGTCACTCACCAAGTTGAGTTTCTACCCGCAGCCGATCTCATTCTGGTATGCAATATCCGTCCTTATTTCAGTTTTGGGTCAATAAACTGCAGCCATACTAACAACTAAAGGATTCATGCATACCTTAAGAATATTTCAAGACTTAAGTGCAGCGAAAAGTCAGACATATTTATATATCAACTTGAAAATTTCAAGAATAACACTGAATGTCAATTAAGAGCGAAGTAGTTTTTTCCTGAAAAATGGAGCTACATTCTTGGGGAAGAAAAGACAGCTATTTCATATTTCAGTAAGCATTTTTTGTATTGTCCAACAAGAAAACTAAATGATCAAATTGTACAACATATTTTTAGTCAAGCTTTAGACTCCTTCGGAATTCTGCAGATGTATGCTAGTGCTAAATTCATAGCTACAATTAATAGGAAAAGATATCACATAAAACGATAAAATCTCAACAGGTGATGCAAAATGGAAGAATTGCACAAGCTGGAACATTTGAAGAGCTTTTGAAACAGAATACTGGATTTGAAGTTTTGGTTGGAGCTCATAGCCAAGCACTCGAATCTGTCTTTACAGTTGGAAGTTCATATAGAGAGTCTCAGAATGAAATACCTGGTGGTGAATCTGGTAAAGATCTTGCATCAAGTAAAGAACTTGGATGCACTAAGCATGGCTCCGAGCAGAACCAATCGGTAGAGATAACAGAAAATAAAGCAAAATTGGTGCAGGATGAAGAAAGAGAAAGGAAGCATTGGAAAGAAAGTTTACGGGTCTTACTTGACCGCTGTGAAGGGTGGCGCCTTGGTTCCACTAATAATTCTGGCCCAGTCAACGTTCCAACTATTACAGATAGCGAGTAATTACTGGATGGCATGGGCTTGTCCTACAGGTGACACTGAACTGATAGAAGGGATAAATTTTATATTTCTAGTTTATACACTTCTTTCTGTTGGAAGCTCGCTTTGTGTGCTGATCCGAGCCATGCTAGTGGCAGTAGCAGGAATTCTGACATCACAAAAACTCTTTACCAACATGCTACATAGCATTCTCCGCGCTCCAATGGCATTCTTTGATTCAACACCAACAGGACGAATCTTAAATCGAGTAAGTAATGTACAGTTTTACCTAATTTATTTCTGATGCCCTACTAAATAAAACCTTGAAGCTAAACCACATGAGCCTTACGGTTAGCTTTGGACCTCCGGTCTAGTCTAAAGCATATTAAATGGTTATCATAAAATTCAGGAGTGTAGCAATCTTGTAAAAGGGATGAACTAGAAAAACTTGAAGCAATGAGAAATAATGTAATGTAAGTTTCCATCAACAATAAAATGACTAATATAAAAAGCAACTAACAAACGCAAGTAGAACCTAAAAAAATCTATCCATTTAAGCTTAAATCAATTGACACCAATCTTCATCAAAGATCTTTCAAGTTCATATTGGAAGTTACTTCACACAATTTAATGGGAATAATAAACAATCGAAATAGTCTTAAACTAATGTCACTAACAATGAAAATATCCATCAGTTAGAAAAAAATAATAATACTACTAATAATAAATAAAACTAGTGCTTTAGATGAAACCCTCAAAAATTAATAATTTTTATTTCTTTTCTTATTAAAAAAACCAAAATCAGAACAATATACCAGAAACTTCCTAGGGTATAATCCAACCTTTAAGAGACGTTACCTGTTGTCGTCATAACCTTCTTGTGTTTTGTTTTTGGTGGGTAAACTTCTTGTTGTTATTGAGTCTGTTATCTTACCATCTTCTCCAAGAGAGTAAATTAAAAATCTTTCTATACGTCCCCAGGAGAAACCCAAGTTGGTTTATGTTCAAGAAGTGCATTTAATCAAAGACATGCTCTGAACCTTGGTGTTCGAGTTAATTAGGAGGTCATATAATTTGAAGTTCTTACGTATCAAAAACAAAAGTAAATTAAAAAGACAGACAACAACACTCATAGGATCCTCAAAGTCCAAAGTATACTGCCCCATGATAAGGTAAAGAATCCATTGGAGTATAGAGACTAAAGTACCTCCAGTCCTCCATTATCGCAATGCCAAATGACCATTGCTCACTGGCTGCAGTTAAATTAGTCAGCCAAATCTCTATTATAGATATATAGGATGAAGGAGAAGAGAAAGGATACAAATGAGAATAAGGCTCCATTTGTTTCAATATTAAAATTTTTTGGAAAATAATTTGACTCATATTTCAAGAAAATGTTCTCTTGAAACGTGTGTAAAATAGTTTTTTGAAAAAAATTTACATCAAAACAAACGAAGCCCAAATCAAAAAAGAAAATATATATAGCTTTAATTTTGTGGCTTTCCAGGTGAAGATCATGGCAATGGTACAAGTTCTGCTCAATTATCTTCACTAGCCAAAGATTTCAATACAAAATCTAAAATAGATTTGTTTTCGGACATTTATATGTTGTATTTATAAAAAAACTGGAAAGTTATATCTAACTGAATTTATTCACAGGCATCTACAGATCAAAGTGTACTAGACCTGGAATTGCCAAACAGAGTAGGCTGGTGTGCTTTCTCAATAATTCAGTTCCTGGGGACCATTGCTGTCATGTCACAGATAGCATGGGAAGTATTTGTCATCTTCATTCCAGTAATAGCAATCTGCATATGGTACCAAGTAAGGCACTTCTTCCATCATCTGTTTTTAGCATCCAAATAAAATAGAGACCTTTGAAAATCAAGACACAATGGCACAATTCACTTCTAGGCATTGAAAATACTTAAATGTTCCAGGACAATTTCATTGTGCAATATATATATATACAATTTCGTATATAATTTCCAATATGATGACAAAAGTCATAAGACAATAATAAGAGTCATTCCTTGCCAAAATTTTAGCCCTACAATAAAATTTTCAAGAAAACAAACAAACTTCTTGCAAATGCTACAGACAAAAGATAGACATTAAATTCCACAAAAATCACTTATTTTTGTGTGGATTTAAGATTTCAAACACCCCCTGCCCCCCCCCCCCCAAAAAAAAAAACTGCTCTCATGTTCTCGACACTGACCTAATATTTGTTGGGAACAATTTCAGCGATATTTCACACCAACTGCACGAGAACTAGCCCGATTATCAGGGATACAACTAGCTCCAATTCTCCACCATTTTGCAGAATCACTCTCAGGAGCAGCAAGCATCCGTGCTTTTGACCAAAAAAATCGTTTCTCTGATACAAATCTCAGCCTCATTGATAACCATTCAAGGTCATGGTTCCATAATATGTCAGCAATCGAATGGCTTTGTTTCAGAATGAACCAGTTATCTAATATCGTTTTCGCCTTCTCATTGATTTTGCTTGTGACCCTTCCAGAAGGAGTTATCAATCCAAGTAAGCATTAAGAAATTTTTATTTTCATTTATTATTATTATTTGTTTAGTGCCATAAAGTAGGTATACATCATTGATTTAAGTAACCAAGAAAGTAGGTATTTAGACAATTCTCCTGAGTGGCACCATATGAAGAACAAATACTTCAAGATGGTTGTCATATCTGTATATCTGACACATATCAGACACTATACTATTTGGACATGTCAGGATATATATCAAGACATGCCACATGACTTATCCAATCATTTGCTTATTTTTTATTCAAATATGAGAATAGAACAAACCTAGATTTGAGTAGCTTAAACCCTTAAAATCATAAACTCTTGAATATTATATTTTGTTATATTTATATGTTAAAATATATTGAATTAGTAAATTGATTTTTTTGTGCATGTTATATTCACATAAAAATATAAAAATTGTATCTTTTTGACATATCCACACCGTATCCTCATTTTTTTTTTTTTCAAATTACCGTATTCATGACCGTATCTCATATTTGTGCTTCTTAGGTGGTAACAACCAAAGAGCACAAAACCACTCATGTGGTCAACTTGATGCTACTTAATCAACATTCAATTCTCAGATCAACACACAGTAGCTTCAACCAAAAAATAGCCATTCATAGCAAACTTATTAGGAATTGGATATTTTACAGGCATTGCAGGGTTGGCAGTAACATATGGAATTAATCTTAATGTTCTGCAAGCTACAGTTATATGGTGCATATGCCAAGCAGAAAATAAGATGATATCAGTTGAAAGAATCCTTCAGTACTCGAACATTACAAGTGAAGCACCACTGGTAATTGAAGATTGCAGACCACCAAACAACTGGCCAGAAATTGGAACAATTTGTTTTACAAACTTGCAGGTCAGACTCGATAGCAAGATGTTATAATAAATCAGAATTTCCACGTAAAATAGTTCCATACATAAATCTGAGAACAATGTCCAGTAGATTACAGTTTTTTCTTTTAAAACCTATTCGGTTATGGGCATTTGCTGATGCAGATGTAATGCCTGCCTTTTCAGATTCGTTATGCGGAGCATCTCCCATCTGTGCTGAAAAACATTACCTGCATATTTCCGGGAAGGAAGAAAATTGGCGTTGTAGGAAGGACAGGGAGTGGGAAATCAACCCTCATACAAGCCATTTTTCGGATTGTTGAACCAAGAGAGGGAAGCATTATTATTGATGGTGTTGATATTTCCAAGATAGGTCTTCGTGATTTGAGATCAAGGCTGAGCATTATACCACAGGACCCAACAATGTTTGAGGGTACAGTCAGAGGAAATCTTGATCCACTAGAGCAATACTCTGACAATGACATATGGGAGGTAGATATTGCCCTTCCAAACATAGCACTAATTAGCTATCATGGTATGAATTAAAATCTGCTACGATACATTTTTATGTCGTCATTAAGGACATGAGTAGATATGTATCTGCTAAGTGAATCCACCCAAGTAAAAATATACACTGTTAAGATGTTCAAATATTTTTGAATTCTGAATATCTTAACATACATAAAAGGAAAGAATTTTTAAATTGGCATGGATACTGAAAGCAAACTCAATAATAATGATTCATGGATCAGGAGAAGCTTGGCAATAGATTATCTACAATGGGAAAAGGTGTGCACGTAGGCTGTAGGCAATCTTGACCATATATCACTAATATGTTAAATTTCATAGTTTCTAGGAAACTCTATTCTAGAGGGGAAACTTGTGGAAACAGAGATGGGACTCTTGCATAAATTTTAAGGGAACTTCTAGGATTGTTACTGAAATGTTTCAGAAACTCTTAACATAATTAAATGGTATGTTCTGGAAGTTGGATTTACAGATAGAAAAGAAAAGCGAAAGGAAAAGGTAGAAAAGTAAAATGAAATAAATGAGTTCACTTCTTTTTTTTTTTGGGGGGGGGGGTGTTGATTTTAGAAAACAAGAAGGAAATAATATATATTTCTCAAAAAAATTAATTTTTTTTATTAATCATAAAACATGATTACATATAAGTAATTGTAATTTTCTTCCATTTTCTTTCCTAGAAATCCTTAATCCGTACATTGTGTAAAGAAACTTGTACAAAACTCTTGAAATATGACAACGAAATTCCATAGAAATGTCACGTTATTTCTACTATTTTTTTTCATGCATTTAATTCTTATTAGCAATTAACTACAAGCAAACCACAAATGATCAACTGTACTGCTTGAGTTACTTACCCCTCAAACAGAATTATTCATTATTTGTATAAAGTTACCATTTGATTTTATCATCAATGCAATAACTCTTATAATATTTCAGGTTCTTGACAAATGTCAACTAGGTAGCCTAGTGCGCGAAAAGGAGGAGAAGCTAGATTCTACAGGTGAGATTCATTTGTTTGACTGTAAATCTATGCTAATAAAAAGACTAATGATAACTATGGTTCTCACAGTGGTCGAAAATGGAGAAAACTGGAGCGTAGGCCAAAGGCAGTTAATCTGCCTTGTAAGAGCTTTGCTGAAGAAAAGCAGCATTCTTGTTCTAGACGAAGCAACAGCATCAGTTGATTCTGCTACTGATGGAGTGATACAGAAGATTATTAGTCAAGAATTCAGAGATCAAACAATCGTGACAATAGCTCATAGAATCCACACCGTTATAGATAGTGATCTAGTATTGGTCCTTTCCGAAGGTAAGCATGATATCACATAGAAACACACTTCAATGTATGGTGATTTGGAGAAATTATTAATGAGTCGACTTGTATTTAATCCTCCTCTGTGAACAGGAAGAATAGCGGAGTTCAATACACCATCAAAGCTGCTGAAAAGGGAAGATTCTTTCTTTTCAAGACTCATAAAGGAGTACTCCATGAGATCGCAAAGTTTTCAACAGCTTAACAAAGTCAAATAACTGAATCCGATTCCCAGTTTCCAGATAATGAAACTTGCAGGTCCAACCCATGAAGAGAGATTATCAGTAAATGGTGAGGGGTTTACATAAGGAATACATGTTTGAATGACCTTCCAACCACAACGTAGGAGATTAATCAACTGTATTGAGTGAAATAGAATCTATGTTAGTGGATTAGACAACAGAGAACGGCAAGCCTAAAACCATTCTTCATTCCAATTCAGCATCTTTGGGGCTTCGATAGGGAAGAAATGTTGTGTAATCAAACTTTCAGCAGTAACTTTGTCTTAATGATATGCACACAAAATTTTGAATAATTTATGTCCAACAGATGCTTCAAGATCAGCAACCTTAAATTATAAACTTCTACAGGTTCCGCCACGAAAATGCGACCTGTAAAACTTCTCTGAGATTTTTTCATCCCTGCAGTACAGAAACTTATAAGTTCCAAGTGTTTTTAACCTTATTACTAATTCCAGTGCTAAAGCTTTAAGGAATTGATTTTGCAACAAAAAGCAAGCTTTAGAACTTGTTTGACAAAGCTGCCAGTTTTCCCTTTTTGTATTCAGTTTATGATTTGTAGTTTTCATTTTCATAGTAAAAAAAAAACTTGAAAGCGTGTTTGGTAACATTGTTGATTGGTAGTTATAGTATGGAGAGGGTAGCTGTCTATGGAGGTGGTGGCTGCCAATGGTCGAAGGTGGGTGGCAATCGGCGTGGCGGCCGGAGGTGGGTGGCGATTAGTGATGGGAAGTAGTGGTAGTTGCAGTCGATGGTGGTAGGAGGCAGAGGTGGTGGCCCGTGGTGGCCGGATATGAGTCACAACCGGTAATGGAAATGGTGACTGCCAATGGTTAGAGGTGGGCGGTGGCTAGCAGCGGAGGCGCGAGCTGCAACGAATGGTGACGACCGACCTTCGGTGGAGAAGGTGGTCAAGTGGCATGAGTGGTGGGTGATGTTTGTGACGGGTGGCAATGGTAGGTTTGAAGGAAAATGAAAACTTAAGAAAACACATTTTTTATATTTTCATAATTTTTAAAAATTTTGAAAATAATTTTTATTTTTCTAAAAACTGAAAACAAATTTACCAAACAAGTTTTCGCGTTCAGTTTTCAAAAAAAATGAAAACAAAAATTAAAATCTAGAAAATTGAAAGTTTTGTCAAACGTGTCTAAACAAGTTAACCTTTATTCAGTCTCGGGATTCCACATCAAACGCCGAAGTGAAGGGGCCCAAAAAGATGCAAGGTCTTCCAATCCAACCAAAGTGAACATTTCAGACATTAGCTTATACATTCACCAGCCTCTTGTTTCTTGGGTTACACGACTCTCAAATGAGCCTTTCATCTTGTTCAATTCATCTATTCTAGTCTTTGTCAAGCAAGAAATTGCCATCATTGAATTGTGCTTATCCTGGTGATGCGATCCCACATCAGTCATCGAGGCTGGTTTTTAGTGATATATATTTATTGGTTTGACAACCCTCCCCTTACAAGCTAACTTTTGAGGTGGAGTTAGGCCAAGTTCGTATCATCTGGTATCAGAGCCAAACCTTGTCTGGTTGGTGTGCCCCACAGGTTCGGTTTCCTGCACGAGGATGTGTAGTCTAAAGAAGTCAGGTCTAATGCAACCCTCCCCTTACGAACTAGCTTTTGATGTGGAGTTAAGCCAAGTTCGTATCATTTACTCTTGCATGTAATCCGATGACCTATCTAACTCTTCCATATATCATGAACGGTGTCGGAACTAGGCTGATGTCCGAGGTCCACCAAATGTTCCAACTGTGGTGAACAGGTAGATGCATGGTTTTCGGACCATAGAAGAAAAGTCGTCGAGGGAATTTCTAGGTTAAAACTATACCACGTTTAAACAACATCACGAGTGTGTATTTATGACAAACCTTTATAATACGTTTAAATTGTGTGTCGTATCCTACATCCTCATCTGCGTTGATAATGTTCCCTTCCCAAAATCAAAATAGGAAAATCCGTTTTTGAGACATCCCGTCTTATCAATAAGCTACAAAATAAATCTCTGAAATAAGTCCTTAATGTTAGATGCAAAATTAATCGATTTAATGATTTATTGCTTATATTTGAATTTTAAAATTCTACCATTCCAAGTCAATGGAACTAAAATAAATTAGGATTAGCTAGGTAATAATTGTTCAACATTGTTGGTTCAACATCTTAATTTACTTTTTTAAATATTTGTCTCCATTTTCTGTAGTAATTTCCTTCAATTCTTAGAAATTCTTCTGTTTCGATAAGATTATATTTTTTTAATGTTAAATAGAGTTTCTTTTTCCCATGAATACCTTCAATATTTTATAATTTTATTTTCTCGTGAGTAATTAAAATATTCTATTTTAAATATGAAAATATTCTATTTTAAATATTTCATATGCATATTAGATGTGTTTCAACACATAGATTTCTCGAACGTAAATGTATTTGTACAAGCGTTAATAGTACCATAGAGGGATCTCTCAAATTGTTTTTTTTCAATTGCTAGTATTGTATCTATCTTCACAACTTCAAATTGTAACTTTGTAAACGTATATTTCCGATCATGAGTGCAGGGCATAATTTCGATGTCCTTAATTACAGTTTTATTTGTTGAAGGTTCTAATTTTAAACTTTTCCCCTATTCATTGAAATTAGTAAGTTTAGAATTCACACTTCATTTGTTATTGATATAGGATAATCTTAATCCCATCGTACAACGTATATATATACACAATTCAAATATTAAAATTCCTAATATATTAAAAAAAAAAAACAAACCCTAAAAATCATTATAATATTTATATGCAAATCAAAACCCTAAAAATCCTACTATATTAAATAAATAGATTGAATTCGTTATGGCAGCCTTTACCAGTGTAGGTATATATAGGCATGGACGAACTCACATGACCGTTGTTGGTTGAAGCTAGTCTGCAACTTATCCTCGCAATCGACCGTTGTGGCCTGTGATGGAGAAGACGGGAGGGAAGCTTGAAACTAACGGATTCTAAAGCTATGGAGGTCCAGGTCAACGAAGCCTTGATCAAATCACCCCAGCCGACCGTTGAGCGCAGAAAAGGGGAGCATGTCTGAGGAAAGTGGTCAATCTGATTGAGTGACGGAAAGTAAAATAAGTGAAGGATTAGTAATTTATACTGTAAAAAAAAAAAATAATTTTAAAATTTTTAATATGTTTTAAAATTTTTTACTATTTCAAACCAAGTTACATTACCTTACTGCCTAAAAAAAGCTATTTTGAACATAACCTTTTTTTTTTTTTTTTTGGGGAAAAGGTTCTTTGAACGTAATCTTTTTATAAAGATATAAATAAAATAATATATATTTTAAATTTCATAATGTTAGTTTTTTTTAGTTGTTTGTCAACAAATTATGAAAAATTTAACTTTTTTTTAAGAAAGAGAAAAAAATTAATTTTTTAGTAGTTAATATTTTAATTTTTTATTAATTTAATATTTTTACTATTTAATTTAAAAAATTTAAAATATAAATAATAAATTTGATTATTTTAAAAAAATAATAATTACTAATTTTTTTCAAACGTTATTTTAGAAAAATTTTAATTAACTCATTTCTTTTTGTCGTTCTCTTTTTTTTTAACGCCTCTTTTTGTCTTTTTTTTTTTAATCAAAGAAGTATAAGTATAAATTAAAGATTTAAATAATATTATATTTTAATTAAAATTACTGATATCGACTTATTTACTTTTTATTTTACATTTTAAAGAACATATTTGGAAATAAAATTTTTAATTCAAAATTTTATTTTATTTTTTTAAAATTTATAAATTAAAATTTTTAATATTTTAAATTTTACTTTTTAAATATTACAAAAATTAAGTTCATAAAAATAAAATGTGTACAATTTTTTTCCTTATTTTTATTTTTTTTTACAAATAATCTATTATACAAACAGCTCATTATTTAAATTTGACAGTTATATACGTGTCATAAAGAGAAGAAGAGGGCGTGCAAGTTGGGGCAAGGGAGAGGGCTGGGGCCGGAGAGAGAGAGGGAGATCGGGAAGGGAGAGGGAGAGGGCGTGGGCCCGAGTGCAGGAGAGAGAGAGAGTGAGTGAGAGAGAGAGGGAGATGGGGAGGGAAAGGGGTGGCGCCGAGGACACAGGAGAAGAGAGTGTGAGAGAGATATGGGAGTTGAGTTGGGATAGGTGAAGGGTTTAATTTAAAATAATATTTTAAATTTAAATAAAAGTATAAAAATATTTAAATGTAAATTTATTTTTTAATTTATATAAAAAATTATCAAAATAACCTATAAAAATAATTACAAATAATTACAAATATTATTACATTAATATTAAAAATGTGATAATATTTTGATTAATAATTTTTATTTTTACTGTTATTTATATATTTTTAATTTTAATTTTAATTTTTAAAATAAAGGCACAAAAATATAATTTTTTTAAATTAATATTTAAAAAAATGATAATACTAAACAATAGATGGATACCTAAAAGATAAAGTTAATTAATTTTTTTAATTACATATTTAGATTTTATACTCTTTAAAATTTTATTAAAATTAAACATTTAAATTAAAAGAACAGAAAAATATTTGTTAAATTTATTTATATTTTTTTGTTTTCAAAAAATGTAAACTTAAATAGAAAAACGTAATAAAAAAATATTTTACTTTATATTTTCTATTGTAAATATTTTGTCAATCTATTATTTATTTTTATTGTATTACATTACAGTTAATATGTATCATATTCATTAATTAATTTATTTTTACTAAATAAATAATTCATTCATTCATTTATTATGAAATTGATTAATTCATATTAAATTAATATGAAATATATATTATTGAAATTTTCAATAAATATTAAAATTATATTAAATAATTTAAAGTTAATATATTTAATAATTTAATTTAATTTAGTTAATATATATTTTATTATTAATTTTTAATAAATATCATAAGTAATTTAATTTAATAAACAATATAATTAAATTAAATTGACATGAAATATATTTATTAAATCCAATTAATTTTTAAAAAACTAATTGTAGATAATATTTCATTTTTAAAAGCAATTTTAGCTTTCATTTCAGAAAAAAAATAGCAAAAAAAAAACAAAAACAAAGTTATAAACAAAAAAATGATAGACGGATATTAAACAATGTATGGATACCTATTAGACAAAGTCAATTAATTTTTTATTTAAAATAAATACTTAAACTTCAATTTTCTCGAAAATTTAATAAAACGTTTAAATTGAAATTTTGGATTTCCTTAATGGCTATAATTAATTTTTCTCTTTCACTCAAATTTTTTATTTTTCGAATACTTTTTAAATAAAATATATTTGATATTAAACTTTTAAAAATGTGATAATAGTGATAATAAATAATAAATTTTATACATTAATCTCTTTTAATTAGTGATTTTTATTTTTATAGGTTATTTTTATACTTTTTCATATTGGTTTGCTTTATGATTTCAAAATGAAATTATTTACACGCTAAATAACTTATGATTTGATATTTGTTCTAATCATCATTAAAACTTTGCCACGTTATTACTGCTATTTTTTCAAATTTTGAAACTTGAAATTCAAATTTATATAATAAAAATATATCAGAAAGAAAAAAATATTTATGTATATTTAAGCACAGGCAAAAAAAAATGAAATTTGGCATTTTTTAATTAATGAATTCATTTAATGGTTTGAATTATTTTTTTTCTTTTTCTTCCCACTTTAATTGTCTTTTCGATCACTCTATATGAAAATTTTTTAAAATGTGATTACAAAATTATTTTTAATTTTTTAATTTTATATTTTTTTATTAATTTTTTAAAAATTTTAAATTTTTTTGAATATGATTAATACACTTCAAAACTACAGCATGCCCGATCGACACGCACATAAACGTCACATCCAAATGTTCTTCAAAATTAAATTTTAAATATATACACTTTTACACTATGTGTCATTTATAATAAGGAAGTTTAAAATTTTCTTCTATTGAATTTGTTAAATGATGAGAATTATTTTTTTCTCTTACTTTTCCCATATTATTTTAATACTTTTTATATAAAAAATGTCATTTATAATAAAAAGTTTAAAATTTTGAATTTGAGGTATTTTTAACTGTTGAATTTGTTAAATGATCAGAATTATTTTTTCTCTCCCTCTTTTAATATTTTTTAATATTTTTCATATAAAGATTTTAAATTAATATTTTAAAAGTGATAATGTTTTTTTGGTAATTAAATGTGATAACGTTTATAATAAATAATAAAATTTTATACTTTAATCTATTTTGATTAATGATTTTTATTTTTATGAGTTATTTTATATTTTTTTAATGTAAGTTTGCTTTATAAATTTAAATTTGAATTATTTACACGTTAGATTATATTTTTATGGTTTCAGGCACGGACAATTACTAGTATATATATATTTTCACAACTCCCCCCCACCCCGACCATCCAACTCTACTTGTAACTCGTTTTTTTCGCTTCGATCACTAATCCGTTTGTTTGTAGCACCACGCCGGAATTCGAAGCAGCGTGCTTCTGGTGATACTAACGCAGGGGGTGGTGGGTGGATGATTGAGATTCATCCGAATGGCGGTGACCAGAGCGCCGAGTCTCCACCGGCCGTCCGATTTGAATCCAGAGAATCTAATAACGGCGCTCCTCTTCCACGCAATCCAAGCCCATCGGTGCCCCACCTCTCTATTTCGAAGCCATCATGGATTGTCAGAACAAGGTAAAATTACTTACTCCTCTCTCTCTCTCTCTCTCTCTCTCTCTCCCCTCTCTCTCCCCGCCTTGTTTGGTTTCTGAGAAGTGCGGGAAAGTCAAGATGATAACAGAAAATAAAAGGAACTGTAACAAGATGAGGTTAAAATACTTTCCCTTTGTGTGTTTGTGCATTTATTTTTATTTATTTTCGGACTTATAATATCACAGCTCTTTAATTGTAGTATTGACGTGTTTTGGAACGAAGGATTGGATGGAATTGGTATTTGAAATGGAATTATAGATGTTTTGGAATAAAGGGATTTAAAATGAGATTTGATTGGAAGAATTTAGCAGGGAAAAAAAAAAAAAACATTTTGGAAATGCTTTGAAAATGTATTGAATTGGAAACTACCTAACCTAGTATAATGCCTCATCCAAATTCTCTTACTTTCCACAAGTTTCTTATTCTTTCCAACTTTTTGGATATGATGCTTTACATTTATTTATTTTCTAATTCTTCATCAAACCAAATAGAATAATCCGATTACCATATGACGTCTGGGTCGAAACCCAGTTTAAGTAATCATGTCATATCGGGTACTAGTTATATGGTATAAATTTATGATTTTATTTTAGTTTTTGGGTTTGAAGAACTTAAATAGACACTTTTTTTTTTTTTCAAGTTGGATGAAATTACACGCGGCATACAAACTCAAATATAAGCTGAGGTGGTACTTATATGCGTGAATACATATTTTGCAATATTATATTGATGTATGTGAGGAGGCATAACAAAAAAAAAAAAGTAGAATTAGTGCCCCCCCCCTTTTTTTTGTATGTATTGCTTCGACTTAATAGTGGGTGTTTTTCCCCCCCTTCATCATTTGACAGTACAAGAAGATGGAGGGTCAAAATTGTTGCCTTTAATTGATTTTTCCTAAAAATGTTTTTCAGCCTCTAGTAATATTTCTTTGGCACGTTCTTGTTGCAGTCAAATGTTAGGAAAGTACGGAAAAAGAAACCAGATCCACCTTGTGTGGTATGCTCAGGAAGTGGAAGAGTATATTGCTACCATTGTAACGGAAAAGGTCTCTCTCTCTCTCTCTCTCTTCTCTCTCTCTCTCTCTCATGGACGTATACATACACATGTACAAAATGGATAGTAGTGTTAATGTGCACAGCATCCAGCTGTGTAGTGCTTGTAAAAGGTTCATAGGGTGTTGTATTACATGCATAAATGTTGTTTCTGTTTTAATATTGAATTTTTTGGGATTGTCTTTTGTTATTTTTCCTTTTGTCTGGAGTGTTGTTCTTGCGTGGTAAAGTTTTCTGTATGCTAGCCGCTTGTATTGCCAGATCATCTTAGACCCGGGTCGACCTGCCAATAGGTTCATTTTGCTTAATGTGTTTTTATGAATAGGGTTAGTAAATTATGGGGGGTCATGTGGGCACAACTGAATGGACGGATCATTTTCAGTACCGTTATCATCAGATTACACAAGTTGATTGCTCTTTGATTTATATTTAGTATCATGAGACAATTTTGCTAGGGTGAAACAATGACCTCTCCAACTAACTGGTCAATATGAAATTATGAATGAATTGAACATGCAAAATCTCGAGTGATCTAAATGTCTTCATGAAGAAACTGGATCAGTTTTGTTTCAGCTGGCATCTAAACCCCCTACATTCTTCGGTGCATGTTTCTTTTTTCTTGATTTGAATGGATGTAAAAATAATTAATCTAGACAATTCATGTGATTCCCATAGAAAATCTGGGTTAATTTCACATAATTCTTATTTGGGGTTTGCAGTATGCACCAATTTATACATGGCATATAGTTTTTGGCGCCTTTTTCATTGTGGCCAAATGGAGCATAATGCTATGGAAGATGTAGTACCATTTTTAGGACCCAAAGAGGTAGTTCTAATTATTATATTGGTTTCTCTTTTCCACTTTGTTCTTTAAACCCACTGAGGAATAATAGATGTCCTTTTTATTGTAATTTTTAAGATAAGTGAGCATCATTAATATGTACATTGATTCTTTTGGATCAGACGACCCCACCGAGATTTTAGAGGAACAACATGTCTGTGTAATGTTTGTACAACTTGAGGGGGCATTAGTTCATTTTGAATGCACTAAAGTCTTGAAAAGAATCTTCTTTGTTCTAGTAAAAAAATACGTGTTCAAAAAAAAACAGGAATGGGGTTAATTTTGAATGACGACAATCTTCTTATTTTATTTTATTTTATTTTTTTATTTTGGGGGTGGGGTGTTGCACGAGAGATTTGCCTAAAGCATCCCTTTAAAACCAACAATTCCTCGAACAAGTTAGTCAAAAAATGATTTCCGTGAATAAGCCACCTGTTGAAGTCGCCAATTTGAATAGCGTATTCATAATGACACTGTCCCCTTTTTTCCAATCCAATTCTTATTCAATTGTAGTACAATCATTTAGAAGTTAGTTTGAGTACCCCCCTGATTGGTTCAATGAAGCGGGAGTCAAGCCTAGGCTTGGGTGATATACCTAAGTCGCAGGTTCGATTCTCACTTGGAGCGGTCAGGATTTAAGTGGGGGGCCGTGGCGGTGGGTTGCTGCGCTAGTTCTCCCAAGGATTTGTACGTAACTCAGTGGGTTAAAACCGCTGAGTGATTTCTCCCCGTTATCAAAAAAAAAAAAGTTAGTTTGAGTAATTAACATGGCCTCAAAGTTGTTGTCCCGTCTCACACTCCCAATTTTTGCTTTACTGTTAAATTTTAGACTTTTATGTTGTTGTTGACCAGTTGAACCATTTGTATTCTACCAGAATATGATAGTTTTTTTATGGGCTGTTTGATGTTCCTGTTGATGTTCTCTTTTGGGTGTCTGCTTATGTTTTAAGACCACAGCAGGACGAACTCCATCATTTAGCAATGCTTCCAAAAGGGGAATGGCCAAATGGTGAGGTACCAAACTCTAATGTGTCGATTTAAGAAATTAATTTTATAATATTGGTTCTCCTCCCACCACCAACCGCCCGTAATCACTATTACAGGTGCAGGACCTGCGGTGGTAGTGGACTCGGCTATTGTTCTCGTTGTCTTGGGACTGGAGAGTACAGGTATATAATGGGCTTTCATTTTATGAAGAGGGATTCAAATGACACTCAAGGTCACCGAAATTACAACGTCCGTGATAATTCGGGACCTCAGACTGCAGCAGATTTACTTTTAAATGGTGACCACGAAGCTCGAATCCTACACCAGACCAGCAATGAATGGAGTGTTGAAGTAGAGAGGGAAAACCAAACAATACTCCCAGCTAGGTTAAAAATTCTAAATGCAGGCATGTCTGATAGAATGCATTGGTTTTTTTTGGCTCTCTCTTTGGGTTGGGTAGACTTGTTGCAAAAGTTCTAAGTAACCTATAGCCTCAGAGATTGGTGAGTAAACAATAGCCTCGGAAATATAATTATTATTTGGGCTATTTGATAGGTCAATTCCTGCTGTAAGTATGGATCTGAATGTATCAAGCGATTGCTAGCTTAGTCAGGAAATCTTAGCTTTGTCAGAACATCCGAGGAATGGAATTTCAAATGTTGTGTTGTTAAATAAAGAGAAACCAGTTTGTGAAGTGCTTCTCTATCCAGAGAATTTTTTTTTTTTGGGGGGGGGGGGGAGTCCTTGGGAAGACATCATCTGCTCACGACTGCTCTTCCTCAACCTCATACACGCGATTGTACTATCTCAGCCAACCTTAGCCTCCAACAAAACACGATACAAAGAGTGATTAATTCATTACCCGTTGGTGTAATATATCATTCGTGTATTTTATATAACCTTCATTATTTTCTGCAATATAAATACACTGATATTCAATTAAATTTTATTAATTTCCAAGTCTAAAGGCGTGTAGTGTTTGCCAATGCAAGGTCCTCAAATTAATGGAAAATAATGCTGAAACCTCGTGTATGTCGCACAAAACTGTAAACGTACGTATGGATGAATTTACGCATACAGATCTAGAAAGTTGATATGGTCACCATTTCACTTCAGAAGGAGAAATATCCATGGTAGGATTAGACTTTTGAGCCCAACTTTGCAATTAATGTTCGTTTCTTCTAATATAGAATGTTTTTACAAACACATTTTTTTCACATTTAGGAAAATATATTTCAAAATTATTAGTATAAGTGTTTTTTCCAGAAAATTTACATTCTGAGTTTAAAAAAAAAAAATGTTTTAGGGATTATGGGTCCAACGAATTCAATTGAAGGAATTTTATTTATTTATTTTAGGGAAAAACAATTAGTCAAGAGCGTCTAAATAACTACTTCAAGACCTCTAAACAAACAAATCTATAGATTGTGTTAGTTTGAGGGAATTGGATGATGGGAATAAGTATACCGTGGGTATACAGATGGAATTGAATAAAAAAATGGGATAAATTTTTTATGTTGGATTATTTTTTTAGTATTTGGTTGGTGAGATATAAAGTGGAGTAAAAAGTTATGATTTGATATTGATGTGATAGGAAATAATTTTGACCTTTGGATTTTGGCAGGAACAAATTTGGAGATGGGATATTAATAATATCACATACTCCCGGGGATAACTCATACCATGAAAGGCTGGATTAAAACATCAAATTCGTGAGCCCCACGGATTCATTATCCAGAGCCAAAAAAAAAAACGCAACAAACACTGCTTGGGTGGGACTCATGTATAAGCAATCCAACCGCTAGCGTTTACCATCCGAAAACAAACGAGGCCATAGGTATAACTTATCAAGAAAATGGAAAATGAGAAGAGAGGATCTAGGGACAGCAGAAAGGAGTAAGAAATAGAAATGATCTTCCCTTCTGCCTTGTCTGACTTTTACAGATTTGAGTTTCAAGAACACGAATTGAAAGAATTGTGGAAGAATTTGAGGAATCCCGACCTCCAATGAGAAGGAATTTCTCTAGAAAATACTTCGTCTACTTTTTTCATTGTTATAGTGTATTTATAGTAGCTTGCTGT
>CM034243.1:5148094-5173397 GCA_019916065.1 Vitellaria paradoxa
TTTTGGGGGTTCGTGGGTTTTGGGTTCTGGGTTCGGGTTCTGGGCTTGGGGTTCGTGGTTCGGGGTTTCGGGTTCAGGGTTCGGGGTTTGGGATTCAAGGTTCCGGGATCAGGGTTTGGGGTTTGGGCTTTCGGGGTTCTGGGCTCGGGGCTCGTGGTTCGGGGTTTCGGGTTCAGGTTTAGGGGTTTGGGGCTCGGGGTTTAGGATTCAAGGTTTCGGGATCGGAGTTTAGGGTTTGGGCTTTCGGGATTCTGGGTTCAGGGTTCTGGGCTCGGGGTTCGTGATTCGGGGTTTCGGGTTCAGGGTTCAGGGTTTGGGGCTCGGGGTTTACGATTCAAGGTTTCGGGATCGGGGTTTGGGGTTTGGACTTTCGGGGTTCTAGGTTCGGGGTTCTGGGCTCAGGGTTCGTTGTTCGGGGTTTCGGGATCAGTGTTCGGGGTTCGGGTCTCAGGGTTTGGGATTCAAGGTTCTGGGATCGGGGTTTGGGGTTCGGGCTTTCGCGGTTCTGGGCTCGGCGTTCTGGGCTCGGGCCTTGTGGTTCAGGGTTTCGGGTTCAGGGCTCGGGGCTCGGGGTTTGGGATTCAAGGTTCCAAGATCGGGGTATTGGGTCCGGGCTTTCGGGGCTCTCGGATCAGGGTTCTGGGCTCGGGGTTCATGGTTCGAGGTTTCGGGTTCACGGTTCGGGGTTTGGGGCCCGAGTTTGGGATTCAAGGTTCCGGGATCGGGGTTTGGGATTTGGGCTTTCTAGGTTCTGGGTTCGGGGTTCTAGGCTCGGGGTTCGCGGTTCGGGGTTTCGGGTTCAGGGTTCGAGGTTTGGGGCTCGGGGTTTGGGATTCAAGGTTCCAGGATCGGGGTTTGGGGTTCGGGCTTTCGGGGTTCTAGGTTCGGGGTTCTGGGCTCGGGGTTTGTGGTTCAGGATTTCGGGTTCAGAGTTCGGGGTTCGGGGCTCGAGGTTTGGGATTCAAGGTTCCAGGATCGGGGTTTGGGGTTCGGGCTTTTGGGGTTCTGGGCTCGTGGTTCGTGGTTCAGGGTTTCGGGTTCAAGGTTCGGGGCTCGGGGTTTGGGATTCAAAGTTCCGAGATCGGGGTTTGGGGTTCGAGCTTTCGAGGCTCTGGGCTCGGGGTTTGGGGCTCGGGGTTCGTGGTTCGGGGTTTCAGGTTCAGCGTTCGGCGTTTGGGGCTCGGGGTTTGGGATTCAAGGTTCCGGGATCAGGGATTAGGGTTCGGGCTTTCAGGGTTCTCGGTTTGAGGTTCTGGGCTCGGGGTTCGTGGTTCGGGGTTTCAGGTTCAAGGTTCAGGGTTTGGGGCTCAGGGTTTAGGATTCAAGGTTCCGAGATCGGGGTTTGGGGTTCGCCTTTTGGGGTTCCGGGTTTGGGGTTCTGGGCTCGGGGTTCGTGGTTCGGGGTTTCGGGTTTAGGGTTCGGGGTTTGGGGCTAGAGATTTGGGATTCAAGGTTCCGGGATCAGGGTTTGGGGTTCGGGCTTTTGGTGATCTGGGCTCGGGGTTCGTGGTTCGGGGTTTCAGGTTTAGGGTTCGGGGTTTGGGGCTCGGGGTTTGGGATTCAAGGTTCCAGGATCGGGGTTCGGGGTTCAGGCTTTCGAGGTTCTGGGTTCAGGGTTCGGGCTTTCGAGGTTCTGGGTTCGGGGTTCTGGGCTCAGGGTTCGTGGTTCGGAGTTTCGGGTTCAGGGTTCGGGGTTTGGGGTTCGGGGTTTGGGGTTCAAGGTTCCGGGATCGGGGTTTGGGGTTCGGGCTTTCGGGGTTCTGGGCTTGGGGTTCGTGGTTCGGCGTGTCTGGTTCAGGGCTTGGGGTTTGGGGCTTGGGTTTGGGATTCAAGGTTCCAGGATCGGGGTTTGGGGATCGGGCTTTCGGGGTTCTGGGTTCGGGGTTCTGGGCTCAGGGTTCGTGGTTCGGGGTTTTGGGTTCAGGATTCGGGGTTTGGGGCTCGGGGTTTGGGATTCAAGGTTCCGGGATCGGGGTTTAGGGTTCGGGCTTTCGGGGTTCTGGGTTCGGGGTTCTTGGCTCGGGGTTCGTGGTTTGGGGTTTCGGGTTCAAGGTTCGGGGTTTGGGGCTCGGGGTTTGGGATTCAAGGTTCCGGGATTGGGGTTTAGGGTTCGGGCTTTCGGGGTTCTGGGTTCAGGGTTCTGGGCTCAGGGTTCGTGGTTCGGGGTTTCGGGTTCAGGGTTCGGGGTTTGGGGCTCGGGGTTTTGGATTTAAGGTTCCGGGATCGGGGTTTGGGGTTCGGGCTTTCGGGGCTCGGGGTTCTGGGCTTAGGTTTCGTGGTTCGGGGTTTCGGGTTCAAGGTTCGGGGTTTGGGGCTCGAGGTTCGAGATTCAAGGTTCCGGGATCGGGGTTTGTGTTTCAGGCCTTCGGGGTTCTGGGTTCGGGGTTCTGGGCTTGGGGTTTGCGGTTCGGGGTTTCAGGTTCAGGGTTCGGGGTTTGGGGCTCGGGGTTTGTGATTCAAGGTTCCGGGATCGGGGTTTGGTGTTCGGGCTTTTAGGGTTCTAGGTTCGGGGTTCTGGGCACAGGGTTCGTGGTTCGAGGTTTCGGGTTCAGGGTTCGGGGTTTGGGGCTCGAGTTTGGGATTCAAGGTTTCGGGATCGGGGTTTGGGGTTCGGGCTTTCGGGGTTCTGGGCTCGGGGCTCAGGGCTCGGGGTTCGTGGTTCGGGTTTCAGGGTCAGGGTTCGGGGTTTGGGGGCTCGGGGTTTGGGATTCTAGGTTCCGAGATCCGGGTTTGGGGTACAGGCTCTCGGGGTTCGGGCTCGGGGTTCGTGGTTCGGGGTTTTGGGTTCAGGGTTTGGGGGTTGGGCCTCGGGGTTTGGGATTCAAGGTTCTGGGATCGGGGTTTGGGGTTCAGGCTTTCAGGGTTCTGGGTTCGGGGTTCTGGGCTCGGGGTTCGTGGTTCGGAGTTTCGAGTTCGAGGTTCGGGGTTTGGGCCTCAGAGTTTCGGATTCAAGGTTCTGGGATCGAGGTTTGGGGCTCGGGCTTTCGCGGTTCTGGGTTCGGGGTTTTGGGCTCGGGGTTCATGGCTCGGGGTTTCAGGTTCAGGGCTCGGGGTTTGGGGCTCGGAGTTTGGGATTCAAGGTTCTGGGATCGGGGTTTGGGGTTCGGGCTTTCGGGGTTCTGGGTTCGAGGTTCTGGGCTCGGGGTTCGGGGTTTGGGGTTTCGGGTTCAGTGTTCGGGATTTGGGGCTCGGAGTTTGGGATTCAAGGTTCCGGGATCGGGGTTTGGGGTTCGGGCTTTCGGGGTTCTGGGTTCGGGGTTCTGGGCTCGAGGTTCTTGGTTCGGGGTTTCGGGTTCATGGTTCAGGGTTTGGGGCTCGGGGCTTGGGATTCAAGGTTCCGATATCGGGGTTCAGGGTTCTGGCTTTCGGGGTTCTGGGTTCGGGGTTTTGGGCTCGGGGTTTATGGTTCGAGCTCTCGGGTTCAAGGTTCGGGGTTTGGGACTCGGGGTTTGTGATTCGAGGTTCTGAGATCGGGGTTTGGGGTTCGGGCTTTCGGGCTTCTGAGTTCGGGGTTCTGGGCTTGGGGTTCGTGGTTCGGGGTTTCGGGTTCAGGGTTCGGGGTTTAGGGCTCGGGGTTTGGGATTCAAGGTTCTGAGATCGGGGTTTGGGGTTCGGGCTTTCAGGGTTCTGGGTTCGGGGTTCCGGGCATGGGGTTCGTGGTTCGGGGTTTCAGGTTCATGGTTCGGGGTTTGGGGCCCGGGCTGTGGGATTCAAGGTTCTAGGATCGGGGTTTGGGGTTCGGGCTTTCGGGATTCTGGGTTCGGGGTTCTGGGCTCGGGGTTCGTGGTTTGGGGTTTCGGGTTCAGGGTTCAAGGTTTGAAGCTCGGGATTTGGGATTCAAGGTTCCGGGATTGGGGTTTTGGGTTCGGGCTTTTGTGGTTTGGGGCTCGGGGTTCTGGGCTCGGGGTTCGTGGTTCGGGATTTCGGGTTCAGCGTTCGGGGTTTGGGGCTCGGGGTTTGGGATTCAAGGTTCCGGGATCGGGATTTGGGGTTCGGGCTTTCGGGGTTCTGGGTTCGGGGTTCTGGGCTCGGGGTTCGTGGTTCGGGGTTTCGGGTTAAGGGTTCGGGGTTTGGGGCTCGGGGTTTGGGATTCAAGGTTCCGGGATCGGGGTTTGGGGTTCAGGTTTTCGGGGTTCTGTGTTTGGGGTTCTGGGCTTGGGGTTCGTGGTTCGGGGTTTCGGGTTCAGGGTTCGGGGTTAGGGGCTCGATTTTTGGGATTCACGGTTCCGGGATCGGGGTTTGGGGTTCGGGCTTTCGGGGTTTTGGGTTCGGGGTTCTGGGCTTGGGGTTCGTGGTTCGGGGCTTCAGGTTCAGGGTTCGGGGTTTGGGGCTCGGGGTTTGGGATTCAAGGTTCCGGGATCGGGGTTTGGGGTTCGGGCTTTCGGGCTTCTGGGTTCGCCGTTCTGGGCTCGGGGTTCGTGGTTCGAGCTTTCGGGTTCAGGGTTCGGGGTTTGGGGCCCGGGGTTTGGGATTCAAGGTTCCGAGATCGGGGTTTGGGGTTCGGGCTTTCGGGGTTCTGGGTTCGGGGTTCTGGGCTCGGGGTTCGTGGTTCGGGCTTTCGGGTTCAGGGTTCGGTGTTTGGGGCTCGGGGTTTGGGATTCAATGTTCCGGGATCGGGGTTCAGGGTTCGGGCGTTCGGGGTTCTGGGTTCGGGGTTCTGGGCTCGGGGTTCGTGGTTCGGGGTTTCGGGTTCAGGGTTCGGGGTTTTGGGCTCGGGGTTTGGTATTCAAGGTTCCGTGATCGGGGTTTGGGGTTCGGGCTTTCGGGGTTCTAGGTTCTGGGTTCTGGGCTCGGGGTTCGTGGTTCGTGGTTTCGGCTTCGGGGTTCGGGGTTTGGGGCTCAGGGTTTGGGATTCATGGTTCCGGGATCGGGGTTTGGGGTTCGGGCTTTCAGGGTGCTGGGTTCGGGGTTCTGGGCTCGGGGTTCGCGGTTCGGGGTTTCGTGTTCAGGGTTCGGGGTTTGGGGCTCGGGGTTTGGGATTCAAGATTCCGGGATCGTGGTTTGGGGTTTGGGCTTTCGGGGATCTAGGTTCGGGGTTCTGGGCTTAGGGTTTGTGGTTCGTGGTTTCGGATTCAGGGTTCGGGGTTTGGGGCTCGGGCTTTGGGATTCAAGGTTCCGGGATCGGGGCTTGGGGTTTGGGCTTTCGGTGTTTTGTGTTTGGGGTTGACCGACCCTAAATTGTGTTTCGGGTTGTACCTCTCAAGTGCAAGAGGGCAGTCGTAGTTTTAAAACTCTGTGAGTCCGAGGTCGAATTCACGGGGAGCCTAATGTTATTTAGTTTCTAAGATATGAAAGGAATTCTAAAAACTAAGGGAAAGCAAGTTTGGAAATTCAAGTTTACTAAGTTCTAAAGTTCAACAAAATTAAAGATGAATTCGATTTCAATTAATTAAGATTAAAATAAATAAGAAAATCTGAATTTCAATGAGACTTAAGTTAGATAGCGAAAAATTAAAATAAAATTAATAAAGCAATTATAACTAAAACTAAGTTGGATTTTAATTCAATAGGAATAAAGATCTTAATCCAACGTCAAGTCCAGGTAGTTCACTACTTTGCCTTGGGGTGTGTTTGTTTGAAGAACAGGGTTTAATTTGAAAAGTTTAAAAAATGTTATAATCAAAGGTCAGTACTAATGATCTCAAGCGGATATGGTTAAAGACCTTTGTTTCCTAGGGTTTTTCAATTAAACTCCAAAAATTAATAAAAATCTAATTTTTAAGACTATTCGAAAGTATTTGAAGATTGGTTAGGAAAATCCATACCAGTGATCTCACACGGATTTGGTTAAGGATTTTCGTATTCGAATGTTTTCGAAATAGAAAAAAATAGATTTGTAAAAGGTAAATCCCTTCGCGAAAGGTTTCGCAACCTACGCGAAGGGTTTCGTAACCTACGCGAAAGGTTTCGTAACCTAAAAACTTGACCGACCCTAAAAAGTGTTTCGGGTTCTACCTCTCAAGTGCAAGAGGGCAGTCGTAGTTTTAAAACTCGGTGAGTCCGAGGTCGAATCCACAGGGAGGGCTTTGTTAAAAGCTCTAGACTTGTTCTCTTAATTAGTAGGTGAATCTAAATTAATTTAATTTTAGCAACTCAAACTTTTGTTTTAGATTCTAAATGAAAGAAATTCAATTTAATTTAAAAATGCAAATAAAGCATCTACTCTAAATTCTAAATCGAATAAATCAACTCATAAATTAAATTAAATAACAAGCATAATACTAAAAAGGTTCTTGATCCAACTTTCAAGTCCGGATAGTTCACTACTTTACCTTGGGATGTTTTTATTCAAAACTAGATTAGGGTTTAATTCGAAAAGTGTTAAGAATATTTTAATCAAAGGTCAGTACCAGTGATCTCAAGCGGATATAGTTAAAGACCTTTGTTTCCGAAAGTTTTTCAAACAAACGAAACTAGAAATGAATTCGAAACCTATTTTTAACCTTATTCGAAAGTATGTAAACGGTTATATTCGAAAACCCATACCAGTGACTTCAAACGAGTGTGGTTAAAGATTTTCGATTTTGAATGTTTTCGAAACAAGTTGAAAATAGATTTGTGAAAGGTAAATCCCTTCGCGAAAGGTTTCGCAACCTACGCGAAGGGTTTCAAAACCTACGCGAAGGGTTTCGAAACCTACGCGAAGGGCCTACGAACACCCCAAGGCTTTTCGTGAACTACCCTTTCTTGATTCGTTAAATCAAGATTAGGGTTTTACGCTAAAACTACTTTAAGCATCTTAAAAGCAATCAAATAGCAGTCAATCATACGAAAAGAGAATTGAAACAAGCAAAACATGATATTACGAAACAAATTGAAATAAAACGAAATAGATTAAAGTGCAACTTACAACGTAAAGCGAATGTAAAAGACGAGGTGAAGAATCACTACAAAGACAACGATGAAAGCTCCAACGAAAACCATGAATCCACGCATCCAAGTTTAAAAAAAACTAATCTAAAAACTCTCAAAATTCTATTCTAACTCTCAATTCAAGGTGCAAAATAAAAAGGGGCCTCCTCCCCCTCTTGGCCGTGCAATGGGTCTTTATATAGATGCCACAAAACCCTAGAAGAGGAGCTTTCACGCGACAATTGTAAATCACGGATGGTCCCGACCGTCTGGAGAGGGGGTCGGGACCGTCTGAAGTTTTTAACGTTCTGTGGTCCCGACCGTCTAGGTGACGGTGGGGACCGTCCAGCTTCTCCTTCATTGCTCTCTTTCATTCTCTTGGTTGGGTCTTTGGGCTAGTCTTTTCCATCGAAGACGAGGTTCGAACCATGACTTTTTCTTTGTCTTCTTGGCCCTCTCCATAGCTATAAACTTCGACATCCTTGCCCTTTTTCCTACAAATAAAACAATAAAAGTATGAGTAATACTATAACACTAAAACTTCAACTTTAATTATTTAAATGCATGAATAAGTGTTGAGTTAAGGAGTTTGTAATTACACTTTTCAAGTGTAATCACACCCCCCAACTTGAATATTGCTAGTCCCTAGCAATGCTCTTTATTAAAATGAAATGCATGATGTTCTTTATTAAGATGAGATGCAACAACTATCCTATTTCTCTTTTCGTTGGAAACACAGCTACACTTAGCTACGTGTAGCAAGCCCTTTAAACCCCAGGTTCCCCCTAGTGGACGAGTAAAGTCTCATGAGGGTTTGCAGTGAATCTACCCACAAAATTCTATGGAATGGTCTCAAAGTGTCAAAAAGTGATCCAAATCTAAGATGAATTAAGTTCAAGCTCAATAAGTTACAAAATCTACATATCATGTGTAATGTCCAAGTGCTAAGCATAATGCTTGGACTATTAAAGTAGAAGAAGCATGTGTGCAAAATTGTTTCATTCATTCAACAAGGTCTCAAGAGCATAACTGGAACTAAGTTTTGACTTCAAAAGCTCACAGGATTCCACTCATAGAAAGAAATTCACTCATTCAAGGATTCACACATTCCTATTAGCATAAAATGCTATCCTAGTTGCACATGACTCCATGATATATGAATGAATTAAAATGAAACTCAAAGTGGACAGCTCCTAACCATGTTTCAATGCATATGTAAATCACATCACATAACCTACACAATGCCACTACATGCACAATACAAGAGTTGCTTGCTTAGAATCCACTAGGTCTTTGTTTTGGTTGTAACTTGGCCAGGGGTAATGGTTAACAATGGAAGATATGGAAATCAAAGCACATGTCTTGGGATAAAATATTCAAGTGCACACAAGTCTCAAACTACCCATTTCCCTTCCAACCCCAAGAAGAACTATAACAAGAAGCTTATTCACTAACTTACAAACTACTCATGGGACATTCTCAATAATTGTAATACAATGCACAAGTCCCAAAATTACATAAGCAAAAATGAATGACAGACTTTTTCTTTTCTTTTCTTTTTTTTTTTTTCTCTTTTTTTTTTTCTTTTTTTTCTTTCTTTTTTTTTTCTTTTTCTTTTTTTTTTTTCTCTTTTTTTTTTTTTTTGAAATAATGAAATAAACATAAGCTAAATTCTCCACCTAATATTCCCTCTCAATATGCTCACAAAAGTTTCCATTTGCAATCCCCACTCACATCACTAACATTGAGGCACTTTTCATAACCCAAAACATGTGAGGGTAAGACTTAAAAGTGTGTGAACAAGGTTAAGGGACAATATATGAGATGGGAACCAAAGAAAAAATATATATATCTATCACACACTTTATTAAAAGGGCTTCAAGTTGGTTCCTAGGGCAATTTCATATCAAGAAAGGATAAAAAAGCTCAAAATGACAAAGAAAGCCTAGCATCATTTTCAAAACTTGCAACAACTCATAATGTGCTACATAGATACTCATGTAAGTGTTTGTGATGCAATCGATGCAATGAAATCCAAGGTGAAGAGCAAAAGAAATGTAAGCATGTGCAACCCCTCAAGAAAAGAATATAAGGCTCAAAAGCTCACCATAAAGGGTGTAAGTCTCTACCTAGTCCAAAGATGCTCAAGTAACCAATATCAAATAAAATCTACTCCTAAGCACATAAACTTTCCACCATAATAGTCCAAAAATGCACAAAGTTATCACACACTCCACTTGAATTATGTTTCCTATTAAGGCTTGAACAGAATTCACTTTTTACCATCTCACTTAATTTCACAATTAACCAAACCATAAGAGTATCATATCATCATGCGAATTCTACCCCCCAACCTACACTCAACATTGTCCTCAATGTGAAAAAGAAGAAGCATACGTGGCTGCATAGGGTGTGCAATGAGCATGATAAGGATGATGTATATACCCCCGAACCTAAATTGAGAAGAATATGAACAGAAATGTAATAATAAAAAGAATAAACGAAATGAAATTAACATAAAAGATAAAGAAAGGTTAAGGAGTACCTCATGTTGTCTTCAATAGAATCAAAAGTTGAGTGATACTCAAAAAGTAGTTGCAATGAAGTAGCAAAATTATCATCTTGGTCCAGTTCATTGTAAACATCACCATCCTCCCTAGACTCAATGTTACTACTTTCATTTTCAAGGACGTCTTCTAGGGGTGGCATATCAAAGTATTCAGAGAAAGAACTTGTTTCAGATTCTATGGTGTCGGTGTCTATGGCATAAGAGGGGGCATCTAACCACTCATCAGCTATAATTACCTCAGCCCATTCCATATCTAAGAGAATTTGAAGGTCAACTTCATCCCACCATTGGTCATCTAATTGATCAGGTGTGATGAACATCAGTGGTGGATATATATATGGTAAGGGTAGTGAATTGCTTTCTAAGAAATAGTCCTCAGGCCACCATTCCCAGTCAATCTCTGAACTCTCAGACTCGCTACTCTCACTGGATATAAGGGTTAAGGCATCCCACTTACATTTTCTACTTATGGTACTAAGTTCCCATTGTTTACATTGATTGTTAGTTGGACCATAGATGAAGTACCTGTTCTTTGCAAAAAAAATAGGAAAATAAAGTTTAAGAACATAAACAACCCAAAATTTAACATAAGGTAACATCCATAAAAATAAGATAACATGGAAACAAACACAAACTAGAAATATATAAACATCCCAGTAGTTAAAAGTGAGTAAAGAGTTTTAGGATTACAAATTAAACAAAAAGACAAGTTCACTCCTAAGCTCTTAAAGAAAGAAACATAAAGTCCATCACTGTGGAGGCGGGGGTGGATGACATTCTCTGAGATAATCCAAAACACTCTGTAGGAGAAGGCCTTGAGTTTGCTGGCTTTGGTGAATGCGTAGCAGGAGCTGGTGATCAGCTTCTTGATTCTGCTCCATGACACTAATACGCTCGGCTAAAACACCAATTTGATTGGCCAACTCAACATTGGTGACCTCCTCTTGTTCCTCTTGGGGGTGTGAAGATTCCCCCTCTTCCTCCGATTCCTCTACCCTCCTTTTCTTCTTTAACATCAAGCCCCTGGATTTAACATAAGATGTGATATTGAATGGTTGAAGTCCTGAGGTTATGGGTAGGTCATCTGTGATATAAGCTCATTTCCTTCTAAAGATCTCTGTTGGTGCTCCTCCAAAGGGTAAGGCTGATAGAGTTCCAGGGTGCTCACAGGTATAAGCTACTTGGTGCCAAAGATATGAGGGTAAATCGATTGTCATCCCAGTCCCAATGGCATAAATAAGTCTGGCTCTAAGGGGAGTACAATCAGCGGTTCTGTTTTGAGGTAGTAGGTTGGAACAAGAAAACAAGTGCAATGCCCAGTATTTATCTTTCAACACAGATGCAGGTTTCCTATATTCACCACCCCATTCCTGACCCTTTAGTAGGATCTCTGAAACCACAATTGGAAATGGAGGAGTACCCTCAGCTGGATAAGTGAATTCTGGATTTTCAACTCGAGGTAATTGAAATATGAGAGCAAAATCATCAGGTGTGAGTGTAATTTCAACTCCCCTTACCCAACTGATTAGACGTTCTCTACCCTTTCGCCTTATAATTGAGTTAGCTTTGAAATTGGCAAAAAATTCCTTAACCAGATCAACTATAAAATAAGCATGAAACTTTGCTACATTAATCCACTGCCTCCCTTCAAAATTTTGTTCAAGTCTGAAGTCACTACGCTTAAACTGATCAATTTGCCAAAAACGCTCAATTACCACCGATTTGTTCCCCCATGTATTATCATATTTCTCTTCAGCCTCTTCTTTCCAAAAATGACTCCTATCAAAAGATGGGGTCCTTAATTGTCTATTTGCTGGTTTCTTAGTTCTTGGAGGCATGGGAACTACACAAGTATAAAAAAAAAATTCAATGAGTAATTAAGCAATTCCTATGTCCACCTAAGTGCAGTGGCCCTTTCTAATGACAGATATTCATTGAGATCAAAACTAAATTTCACCCAAACAAAATAGACAAATTAGGTGGCCATACATCATCCACCCAAACTAAATTTCACAAATTTAATTCTCTAGGTGGCCATACATCATCCACCCGAGAAGGGTCCATTCAACAATTTCGGTGGCCATGCAACATCCACCATGAATTCAAATAACAAATTCTCAAGGGAAGATTACAAAAATTCAGCAAATAAGCTCAAAATTGGAGAGTTTTTGAACCTTTGGACCCCATTTGTGAACCACAGGTAGGAAGGAACAAATGAGTGAAAGAATGCACTCAAGTGAATGAATCACTTCCTATCCTTGTTTGGAACTCGAAATAAAGCTTTTTTTTCGCAAGAAATCTGAACCCTCAAAGCTTGAAAGCTCAGGCATGGAGAGTAATGAACAATGAAACTATCTAGGGCTCGAAATGACAAAGAAACATACCTTTGGATGACCAATACTCGAAGAATAAGGGCTGAGAAGGTTGAATCCACCGTCGGGAATGCTTATTTTTTTGAGGAGAACACCGAGTAGAGAGGAAGGGCTTGAACGGATTTAGAGTTAGAAGAGAGAAATTAAAGTTTGAGTGACCGAATTGGGACTTTTAGAGGTTGCAGGGTCCCGATCGTCTCGGCAGGGGGTCGGGACCACAGAAAGTTCCTCCCTCAAACATGTATTCGGCCAAGACACTATGGTCCCGACCGTTTAGAGAGGGGGGTCGGGACCATCAAGCAGAAAATTTTTTTTTCAGCTAGGCTATTTAAAACTTAAAACGTCTAGACTCAAAAATAAAAAAACTAAATTAAAGATAAAATAAAACTATCCTAACCTACTATTATACACTTAAACTATCTTTCTAATCTCATTCTAATTGAAAGATGGGGGATCCAAAAGATCCCAAATTTCAATTTCGGCCACAAAGTTTTCTAAATATGGTTTGAGGCGATGTCCATTGACTTTGAAGGTGGTGTTATTACATGGGTTATGGACTTCACACACACCATGTTCGGAGATGGAAAGTATAGTAAAAGGACCGTACCACCTTGATTGGAGCTTGCCCGGGAAGAGATGCAAACGAGAATTGTAAAGCAAGACTTTTTGGCCTATATGAAAGGATTTTCTTGAAATGTGTTTGTCATGTAAAGCTTTCATTCTTGCCTTGGAAATCTTTGCATTCTCAAAAGCATCATTATGCAATTCCTCAAGTTCATTCAGTTGGAGCTTTCGTAAAACATCGGCATCATCCAAATTCTCATTGAAGTGCCGAATTGCCCAATAAGCTCTATGCTCCATTTCCACAGGTAAGTGACAAGTCTTGCCAAAGATAAGGCGATAGGGAGACATACCCAGAGTAGTCCTATACGCCGTTCTATATGCCCATAATGCATCGATAAGACGTAGAGACCAATTTTTGCGTGTTGGATTAACAGTTTTCTCTAAGATTCCTTTAATCTCCCTATTCGCTAATTCGACTTGGCCACTATTTTGAGGATGATACGCGGTACCTACTTTATGGGTCACACCATAACTCCGTAGCAATACACCTACAGGCCGATTACAAAAATGTTTGCCTTGGTCACTAATAATAGCTCGAGGCATCCCAAAACGTGAAAAGATATACTCCTTTAAGAATTTTATCACTACCCGATGATCATTGGTATGAGTTGCTATGGCCTCTACCCATTTAGAAACATAATCAATGGCCACCAGTATGTACTCATAACCAAAAGATGTAGGGAATGGTCCCATAAAATCAATCCCCCAGCAATCAAAAATTTCCAAAACGATTATGGGGTTTTGAGGCATCTCATTACGCTTGGTTAGAGCTCCTAACCGTTGACATCGATCACACTGAAGGCAATAATCATGAACATCCTTAAACAATGAGGGCCAATAAAATCTGCTTTGGAGGATCTTAGCAGCTGTTTTCTTTGAGGAGAAGTGACCTCCACATACTAGAGAGTGACAAAACTCAATGACTCTATGGGCCTCATTCTCGGGAATGCAACGCCTCACAATCTGATTCAGGGCAATATTTGTAGAGATATGGTTCATCCCAAAAGAAACTACGCACTTTTCGTAAGAATTTACCTTTATCGACTTTGGTCCAATGGGAGGGCATCTGTCCGATCACTAAGAAGTTAGCAATGTCTGCATACCAAGGAGGTTGGACCGGTGGGTTGGTGCTAACATGCATGAGATGTTCATCAGGGAATTGCTCATTGATTGGTAGGTCACTGGAGTTGGACGCATGTTGAGGTAGTCTAGACAAATGGTCAGCTACCATATTTTCAACTCCTTTCTTGTCCTTGATCTCCAAATTAAACTCTTGGAGAAGGAGTATCCACCTAATCAGACGAGGTTTGGCCTCTTGTTTTGAGAGGAGGTATTTCAAAGCCGCATGGTCCGTGAACACTGTGACATGGGAACCTACCAAATATGACCTAAACTTATCAAGGGCAAACACTACCGCTAGAAGCTCTTTCTCAGTGGTGGTATAATTAATTTGAGCTTTATTTAGAGTCTTGCTAGCGTAGTAAATGACATGGGGTTTCCCCTCTTTTCTTTGCCCTAAAACTGCACCCACTGCAAAATCACTGTTATCACACATAAGCTCGAATGGTAGGGACCAATCCGGGCTTTGAATAATAGGTGCGGTGGTGAGCAACTGTTTAAGTCGGTCAAATGCCTCTTGGCATGATGTTGTCCATTCAAATGGAACATCATTAGACAACAATGAACAAAGAGGACGGGCTAGAGAGCTGAAGGATTGAATGAATCTCCGGTAAAAACCGGCGTGTCCAAGGAATGATCTAACATCCTTCACACATCGAGGGGTAGGTAAATTTTGAATGATATCCACCTTTGCTTTATCTACCTCTATCCCACGACATGACACTATATGCCCTAAAACAATCCCTTGTTGTACCATAAAGTGGCACTTTTCCCAATTTAGCACTAAATTGCTCTCCTCACATCGTACTAGCACGTTCTCAAGATTGATCAAGCACTCATCGAATGTGTCTCCATAGACGGAGAAATCATCCATAAATACCTCCAAGAATCTCTCGACCATATCACTAAAAATACTGATTACACACCTTTGAAAAGTCGCAGGTGCATTGCATAGCCCAAATGGCATGCGTCTATACGCGAAAGTGCCAAAGGGGCAAGTGAAGGTAGTCTTTTCCTGATCTTCTAGTGCTATTTCCACTTGATTGTACCCAGAATACCCATCTAGAAAACAATAGAAAGATTTACCTGCAACTCTCTCAAGCACTTGGTCTAGGAAAGGAAGTGGGAAATGGTCTTTCCGGGTCACTGCGTTCAACGCCTATAATCAATGCACATATGCCACCCAGTTTGAGTGCGTTGTGGCACTAACTCTCGTTTCTCATTTTCAACTACAGTGACACCAGATTTCTTAGGAACTACTTGAGTGGGACTCACCCACTTCGAGTCAGAGATGGGGTAAATGATACCCGCATCAAGCAACTTAAGTACCTCCCCTTTCACAACCTCTTTCATATTAGGGTTTAGCCTTCGTTGCATTTGTCTCACCGGTTTAGCATCATCTTCAAGGTATATATGATGAGAACATACTAATGGGCTAATACCTCGAAGATCTACTATAGTCCACCCTAAAGCCTGACGATGGGCTTTCAACACTCCCAGCAACCTCTCTTCTTGTGCTCTTTCTAAACTCGCAGACACTACCACTGGAAATGTCTCCCCCTCTCCCAGAAATGCGTACTTGAGTTCACTTGGTAAGGGCTTCCTAGAAGGACATGGAGGGCATTCCATTGAGGGCTTAGGTTTTATCTCAAATGGCTCTATAGGTTCAAATGTTGGTATCCAACCGCTAACTGCCATAATCTCATCTCCAGCACCTATAAATTCTCCAATCTCCTTAAAGTTTTCTCCATCTAACATTTCACAATTCTCACTCCTTGCTAAGGCACGCTCTAAGGGGTCCTCAAAGTAAGTCTGCTCAAAGTACTCCTCGCTCAAAGTATGGATCACGTCCACCTCCCTAATATCCTCACATTCTCCTATTTGCTTCCCTACCCTAAAAATATTCATTTCCATGGTCATATTTCCAAAAGAAAGTTTTATGACCCCACTCCTACAATTGATCACAGCATTGGACGTAGCAAGGAAGGGTCTACCAAGGATAACCGGAATAGATTGGGTAGGATTAAGAACTGGTTGAGTATCCAATACGATAAAATCCACTAGGAAGTAGAACTTGTCTACTTGAACTAATACGTCTTCCACCACACCTCTGGGCATCTTGACTGAACGGTCAGCTAACTGTAATGTCACTCTGGTGGGTTTCAACTCACCTAGGCCTAGTTGCTGGTAAACCGTATAGGGCAAAAGGTTGACACTCGCACCTAGGTCAAGCAAAGCTCTCTCAACAATGTGGTTCCCTATGATGCATGAAATAGTTGGACACCCAGGATCTTTATATTTAGGAGGTGTGTCACGTTGGAGTATGGCACTCACTTGTTCTGTCAAGAAAGCTTTCTCCTTGACATTGAGCTTCCTCTTCACGGTGCACATATCCTTGAGAAATCTAGCATAGGAAGGATTTTGCTTAATGGCTTCAAGTAATGGAATGTTGATTCTTACTTATTTGAAAGTCTCGTAAATTTCAGAATTGAACGTCTCATTCTTGCCCTTTGCTAGTCTCTGCGGAAAAGGTGGTCTAGGCATATACTCAACAGGATGGTCAATTGGCCTAACCAAAGGTCCTTCACTAGGTTCCTCCTCACTTTCTTTTTCAGTTTCTCCATTCTCTCTCTCATCCTCTATTCTCACTTTCCCTTTTTCTTTTTCCTCTCCATCACTCACCTTTTCAACCCCCTCACCAGCTTTTGGTTCTATCTTCTCACTCGTGGCATTGACTCTAGGATCGGTGGGTTTTTGAATAATTTTACCATTCCGTAGAGTGGTAACAGCTTGAACATGCTCATGTGGAGTGGTACCCGAGGTTGAGGACTCAGTCATATTTGCCTGCCCTTTTGGGTTAGGAAACGGTTGTGCAGGAAGTTTGCCACTTTGAGTGGTGCTCATGGCCTGAGTTAACTTAGAAACTTGGCCCCTAATATCATCTACGGACCTAGCCAAGTTATCAGTGATCAACGTTTGTTGTTGCATAAATTGTTGAACAGATTCCTCAAAGGATCTCTTCTGGGGAGGTTGGTATGCAACAGGATTGGGTTGTTGATATTGGGGTGGTGGTAAAACGGGTTGGAATGGTTGATTTTGATTATCGTTTTTCCACCCAAAGCCTGGAGGATTTTTCCATCCTTGAGGGTAAGTATTGGGGTGTTGATTTCCCCCTTGATACTTAGCATTCCCACCTTGTGAATAAGGAGTGTTCCCCTGACCTCTATTTGGGAATGGTTGGTTCTGTGTGTTATTAGCATACACATTCCCATAAGCTACTTCCTTAAGTAAAGGAAGCTCTGGACATGAATTGGGGTCATGTCCTACTTGGTCACATGCCCTACACACCGTTTGTACTTCCACCAACTTTTCTTTGTTCTTAAGTTCAAGGGAATCTAACTTATGTTGTAATGCAGATATTCTAGCACTTAGATCATCCCTCTCACTTAACATCAACGGACCACTAGATGTGGGATTCCTATGCTCTAAAGAAGAAGGTGGTCCTATTTCCCAATCATTAGAATCCTCGGCCACCATATCAAAGAATTCCATCGCCTCTTCCGCAGTCTTATCGAACAGGGTACCATTACACATGGTAGAAACTAATTACCTAAGACTGGGAGTTAGGGATTCGTGGAAGATGCTAACTAACCTCCATGATTCATAACCATGGTGAGGACAAGACATCAAGAGGTCCTTAAACCTTTCCCAGGCTCGACAGAAATTCTCATTAGGTTTACAAGAGAAAGTGGTAATTTGTCTCCTATAGTACTGAGTTTTTTGAGTTGGGAAATATTTCTTAAGAAACTCAGTTTGCATTTCACGCCATGTTCCAATAGAACGTGGACGAAGGGAATTAAGCCAGGACTTCGCTTTGTCCTTTAGAGAAAAAAGAAAGAGTTGAAGACGCACTACTTCCTCATTGACATTATGATCTATACACGTGTTGCTCACTTCCTCGAACTCCCTAAGATGGTTATAGGGATTTTCAGAGTCAAGGCCATGGAAAGTAGGAAGAAGTTGGATAATTCCTGGCCTAAGGTTGAAGTTCCCCCTATTTAATGGTAAGACTATGCATGATGGGGTAGTTTGTCTAGCGGGGTTAAGATGATCTTTTATAGGAGTATAACCCAGAATTTCTTGGGGCTCATTATCCCCATGCACACTCCCTTCCCCTCTTACTTCAGCCATTGAGTGAAAGGAGGATGTGGTAAGTGAAACGGTGGAAAGTGAGGTTGGTGAAAAAAGTTCAGGAAGGTATGAAGGATCTCCTAGTTCAGATTCAGCTACGACTACCTTACCTGATCTTAATAGCATATAAGTAGAAAGTCTCTAAAAAAAAAAATTTTAAGTTCAATTTTTTTTTTTTTTTTTTTTTTACGAATAAGAAATTAACTAAAAAACTTGAAAACAATCCTAAAAACTAAAATTTGGCTCCCCGGCAACGGCGCCAAAAACTTGACCGACCCTAAAAAGTGTTTCGGGTTCTACCTCTCAAGTGCAAGAGGGCAGTCGTAGTTTTAAAACTTGGTGAGTCCGAGGTCGAATCCACAGGGAGGGCTTTGTTAAAAGCTCTAGACTTGTTCTCTTAATTAGTAGGTGAACCTAAATTAATTTAATTTTAGCAACTCAAACTTTTGTTTTAGATTCTAAATGAAAGAAATTCAATTTAATTTAAAAATGCAAACAAAGCATCTACTCTAAATTCTAAAGCGAATAAATCAACTCATAAATTAAATTAAATAACAAGCATAATACTAAAAAGGTTCTTGATCCAACTATCAAGTCCGGGTAGTTCACTACTTTACCTTGGGATGTTTTTATTCAAAACTAGATTAGGGTTTAATTCGAAAAGTGTTAAGAATATTTTAATCAAAGGTCAGTACCAGTGATCTCAAGCGGATATGGTTAAAGACCTTTGTTTCCGAAATTTTTTCAAACAAACGAAACTAGAAATGAATTCGAAACCTATTTTTAACCTTATTCGAAAGTATGTAAACGGTTATATTCGAAAACCCATACCAGTGACTTCAAATGAGTGTGGTTAAAGATTTTCGATTTCGAATGTTTTCGAAACAAGTTGAAAATAGATTTGTGAAAGGTAAATCCCTTCGCGAAAGGTTTCGCAACCTACGCGAAGGGTTTCGCAACCTACGCGAAGGGTTTCAAAACCTACGCGAAGGGTTTTGAAACCTACGCGAAGGGCCTACGAACACCCCAAGGCTTTTCGTGAACTACCCTTTCTTGATTCGTTGAATCAAGATTAGGGTTTTACACTAAAACTACTTTAAGCATCTTAAAAACAATCAAATAGCATTCAATCATACGAAAAGAGAATTGAAACAAGCAAAACATGATATTACGAAACAAATTGAAATAAAACGAAATAGATTAAAGTGCAACTTACAACGTAAAACAAATGTAAAAGACGAGGTGAAGAATCACTACAAAGACAACGATGAAAGCTCCAACGAAAACCATGAATCCACGCATCCAAGTTTAAAAAAAACTAATCTAAAAACTCTCAAAATTCTATTCTAACTCTCAATTCAAGGTGCAAAATAAAAAGGGGCCTCCTCCCCCTCTTGGCCGTGCAATGGGTCTTTATATAGATGCCACAAAACCCTAGAAGAGGAGCTTTCACGCGACAATTGTAAATCACGGATGGTCCCGACCGTCTGGAGAGGGGGTCGGGACCGTCTGAAGTTTTTAACTTTCTGTGGTCCCGACCGTCTAGGTGACGGTGGGGACCGTCCAGCTTCTCATTCATTGCTCTCTTTCATTCTCTTGGTTGGGTCTTTGGGCTAGTCTTTTCCATCGAAGACGAGGTTCGAACCATGACTTTTTCTTTGTCTTCTTGGCCCTCTCCATAGCTATAAACTTCGACATCCTTGCCCTTTTTCCTACAAATAAAACAATAAAAGTAAGAGTAATACTATAACACTAAAACTTCAACTTTAATTATTTAAATGCATGAATAAGTGTTGAGTTAAGGAGTTTGTAATTACACTTTTCAAGTGTAATCAGGGGTTCCGGGCTCGGGGTTCATGGCTTGGGGTTTCGGGTTCTGGGTTTGGGGCTCGAGGTTTGGGATTCAATGTTCTGGGATCGGGGTTTGGGGTTCGGGCTTTCAGGGTTCTAGGTTCGGGGTTCTTGGCTCGGGGTTCGTGGTTTGGGGTTTCGGGTTCAGGGTTCGGGGTTTGGGGCTAGGGGTTTGGGATTCAAGGTTCCGGGATCGGGGTTTGGGGTTCAGACTTTTAGGGTTCTGAGTTCGGGGTACTGGGCTCGGGGTTCGTGGTTCGGGGTTTCGGGTTCAGGGTTCGGGGTTTGGGGCTCGGGGTTTGGGATTCAAGGTTCCGAGATCGGGGTTTGGGGTTCAGCCTTTCGGCGTTCTAGGTTCGGGGTTTGGGGCTCGGGGTTTGGGATTCAAGGTTCCGGGATCGGGGTTTGGGGTTCGGGCTTTCGGGGTTCTAGGTTCGAGGTTTGGGGCTCGGGGTTTGGGATTCAAGGTTCCGGGATCGGGGTTTGGGGTTCGGGCTTTTGGGCTTCTGGGTTTGGGGTTCTGGGCTCGGGGTTCGTGGTTCGGGGTTTCAGGTTCATGGTTCAGGGTTTGGGGCTCGGGGCTTGGGATTCCTGGTTCCGAGATCGGGGTTCGGGGTTCAGGCTTTCGGGGTTCTGGGCTCGGGGTTCGTGGTTCAGGCTTTCGGGTTCAAGGTTCGGGGTTTGGGGCTCAGAGTTTGGGATTCAAGGTTCCGGGATCGGGGTTTGGGGTTCGGGCGTTTGGGGTTCTGAGTTCGGGATTCTGGGCTTGGGTTCGTGGTTTGGGGTTTCGGGTTCAGGGTTTGAGGTTTAGGGCTCAGGGTTTGGGATTCAAGGTTCTGGGATCGGGGTTTAGGGTTCGGGCTTTCAGGGTTCTGGGTTCGGGGTTCCGGGCGCGGGGTTCGTGGTTCGGGGTTTCAGGTTCATGGTTCGGGCTTTGGGGCTCGGGGTTTGGGATTCAAGGTTCCGGGATTAGGGTTTGGGGTTCGGGCTTTCGGGGTTCTGGGTTCGGGGTTCTGGGCTCAGGGTTCGTGGTTCGGGGTTTCGGGTT
This sequence comes from Vitellaria paradoxa, assembly GCA_019916065.1. Lineage (NCBI taxonomy): Eukaryota > Viridiplantae > Streptophyta > Magnoliopsida > Ericales > Sapotaceae > Vitellaria > Vitellaria paradoxa. The sequence continues at coordinate 5,168,721 of CM034243.1, forward strand.
CAGGGTTTGGGGTTTGGGGGTCAGGGTTTGGGATTCAAGGTTCTGGCATTGGCATTTGGGGTTCAGGCTTTCTGGGGTCTGGGTTCGGGGTTCTGGGCTCGGGGTTCGTGGTTCCGGGTTTCGGGTTCAGGGCTCGGGGTTTGGGCCTCGGGGTTTCGGATTCAAGGTTCCGGGATCGGGGTTTGGGGTTCGGGCTTTCATGGTTCTAGGTTCAGGGTTCGGGGCTCGAGGTTCGTGGTTCGGGGTTTCGGGTTCAGGGTTCGGGGTTTGGGGCTCGGGGTTTGGGATTCAAGGTTCCGGGATCGGGGTTTGGGGTTCGGGCTTTCGGGGTTCTGGGTTTGGGGTTCTGGGCTCGGGGTTCGTTGTTCGGGGTTTCGGGTTTAGGGTTCGCGGTTTGGGGCTCGGGGTTTGGGATTCAAAGTTCTGGGATCGGGGTTTGGGGTTCAGGCTTTCGGGGTTCTGGGTTCGGGGTTCTGGGCTTGGGGTTCGTGGCTCGGGGTTTCGGGTTCAGGGTTCGGGGTTTGGGGCTCGATTTTGCGATTCAAGGTTTCGGGATCGGGGTTTTGGGTTCGGGCTTTCGGGGTTTTGGGTTCAGGGTTCTGGGCTTGGGGTTCGTGGTTCGGGGTTTCATGTTCAGGGTTCGGGGTTTGGGGCTCGGGGTTTGGGATTCAAGGTTCTGATATCGGGGTTTGGGGTTCGGGCTTTCGGGGTTTTGGGTTCGGGGTTCTGGGCTCGGGGTTCGTGGTTCGGGGTTTCGGGTTCAGGGTTCGGGGTTTGGGGCTCGGGGTTTGGGATTCAAGGTTCTGGGATCGGGCTTTCGGGTTCCGGGTTCGGCGTTCTGGGCTTAGGGTTCGTGGTTCGGTGTTTCGGGTTCAGGGTTCGGGGTATGGGGCTCCGGGCTTGCGATTCAAGGTTCCGGGTTCGGGGTTTGGGGTTCGGCCTTTCGGGGTTCTAGGTTAGGGGTTCTGGGCTTAGGGTTTGTGGTTCGGGGTTCCGGGTTCAGGGTTCGGGGTTTGGGGCTCGATTTTTGGCATTCAAGGTTCCGGGATCAGGGTTTGGGGTTCGGGCTTTCAGGGTTCTGGGTTCGGGGTTCTGGGCTCGGGGTTCATGGTCGGGGTTTCGGGTTCAAGGTTCGAGGTTTGGGACTCAGGGTTTGGGATTCAAGGTTCCGGGATCGGGGTTTGGGGTTCGGGCTTTCGGGGTTCTGGGTTCAGGGTTCTGGGCTCGGGGTTCGTGGTTCGGGGTTTCGGGTTCAGGGTTCGGGGTTTGGGATTCAGGGTTTGGGATTCAAGGTTCCGGGATCGGGGTTTGGGGTTCGGGCTTTCGGGGTTCTGGGTTCACGGTTCTGGGCTTGGGGTTCGTGGTTCAGGGTTTCGGGTTCAGGGTTCGGGGTTTGGGGCTCGGGGTTTGGGATTCAAGGTTCCGGGATCGGGGTTTGGGGTTCGGGCTTTTAGGGTTCTGGGTTCGGGGTTCATGGTCGGGGTTTCGGGTTCAAGGTTCGAGGTTTGGGACTCAGGGTTTGGGATTCAAGGTTCCGGGATCGGGGTTTGGGGTTCGGGCTTTCGGGGTTCTGGGTTCAGGGTTCTGGGCTCGGGGTTCGTGGTTCGGGGTTTCGGGTTCAGGGTTCGGGGTTTGGGGCTCGGGGTTTGGGATTCAAGGTTCCGGGATCGGGGTTTGGGGTTCGGGCTTTCGGGGCTCGAGGTTCTGGGCTTGGGGTTCGTGGTTCTGGGTTTCGGGTTCAATGTTCGGGGTTTCGAGCTCGAGGTTCGAGATTCAAGGTTCCAGGATTGGGGTTTGTGTTTCAGGCCTTCGGGGTTCTAGGTTCGGGATTTTGGGCTCGGGGTTCGCGGTTCGGGATTTCAGGTTCAGGGTTCGGGGTTTGGGGCTCGGGGTTTGTGATTCAAGGTTCCAGGATCGGGGTTTGGGGTTCGGGCTTTTGGGGTTTTAGGTTCGGGGTTCTGGGCACGGGGTTCGTGGTTCGGGGTTTTGGGTTCAGGGTTCGGGGTTTTGGGGCGGGTTTTGGGATTCAAGGTTTCGGGATCGCGGTTTGGTGTTCGAGCTTTCGGGGTTCTGGGCTCGGGGTTCAGGGCTCGGGGTTCGTGGTTCGGGGTTTCAGGGTTAGGGTTCGGGGTTTGGGATTCGGGGTTTGGGATTCAAGGTTATAGGATCGGGGTTTGGGGTTCGGGCTTTCAGGGTTCTGGGTTCGGGGTTCTGGGATCGGGGTTCGTGGTTCGGAGTTTCGAGTTCAGGGTTCGGGGTTTGGGCCTCGGAGTTTCTGATTCAAGGTTCCGGGATCGATGTTTGGGGTTCGGGCTCTCGCGGTTCTGGGTTCGGGGTTTTGGGCTCGGGATTCGTGGCCGGGGTTTCAGGTTCAGGGCTCGGGGTTTGGGGCTCAGGGTTTGGCATTCAAGGTTCTGGGATCGGGGTTTGGGGTTCGGGCTTTCGGGATTCTGGGTTCGGGGTTCTGGGCTCGGGGTTCGTGGTTAGGGGTTTCGGGTTCAGGGTTCGGGATTTGGGGCTCGGCGTTTGGGATTCAAGGTTCTCGGATCGGGGTTTGGGGTTTGGGCTTTCGGGGTTCTGGGTTCGGGATTCTGGGCTCGGGGTTCGTGGTTCGGGGTGTCGGGTTCATGGTTCAGGGTTTGGTGCTTGGGGCTTGGGATTCAAGGTTCCGAGATCGGGGTTCGGGGTTCGGGCTTTCGGGGTTCTGGTTTCAGGGTTCTGGGCTTGGGGTTCATGGTTTGAGCTCTTGGGTTCAAGGTTCGGGGTTTGGGGCTCGGGGTTTGTGATTCAAGGTTCCGAGATCGGGGTTTGGGATTTGGGCTTTCGGGGTTCTGAGTTTGGGGTTCTGGGCTTGGGGTTCGTGGTTAGGGGTTTTGGGTTCAGGGTTCGGGGTTTAGGGCTCGGGGTTTGGGATTCAAGTTTCTGGGATCGGGGTTCGGGGTTCGGGCTTTCAAGGTTCTGGGTTCGGGGTTCCGGGCACGGGATTCGTGGTTCGGGGTTTTAGGTTCATGGTTCGGGATTAGGGGCTCGGGGTTTGGGATTCAAGGTTCCGGGATCGAGGTTTAGGGTTCGGGCTTTCGGGGTTCTGGGTTAATGGTTCTGGGCTCAGGGTTCGTGGTTCGGGGTTTCGGGTTCAGGGTTTGGGGTTTGGGGCTTAGGGTTTGGGATTCAAGGTTCCGGGATTGGGGTTTGGGGTTCGGGCTTTCGGGGGTCTGGGTTCGGGGTTCTAGGCTCGGGGTTCGTGGTTCGGGGTTTCGGGTTCAGGGTTCGGGGTTTGGGCCTCGAGGTTTCAGATTCAAGGTTCCGGGATTGGGGCTTGGGGTTCGGCCTTTCGTGGTTCTGGGTTCAGGGTTCGGGGCTCAGGGTTCGTGGTTCGGGGTTTCGGCTTCAGGGTTCGGGGTTTGGGGCCCGGGATGTGGGATTCAAGGTTCTGGGATCGGGGTTTGGGGTTCGGGCTTTCGGGATTCTGGGATCGGGGTTCTGGGCTCGGGGTTCGTGGTTTGGGGTTTCCGGTTCAGGGTTCAGGGTTTGAAGCTCGGGGTTTGGGATTCAAGGTTCCGGGATCGGGGTTTGGGGTTCGGGCTTTCGTGGTTTGGGGCTCGGGGTTCTGGGCTCGGGGTTCGTGGTTCGGGATTTCGGGTTCAGCGTTTGGGGTTTGAGGCTCGGGGTTTGGGATTCAGGGTTCCGGGATCGGGGTTTGGGGTTCGGGCTTTCGGGGTTCTGGGTTCGTGGTTCTGGGCTCGGGGTTCGTGGTTCGGGGTGTCGGGTTCAGGGTTCGGGGTTTGGGGCTCGGGGTTTGGGATTCAAGGTTCCGGGATCGGGGTTTGGGGTTCAGGTTTTGGGGTTCTGGGCTTGGGGTTCATGGTTTGAGCTCTTGGGTTCAAGGTTCGGGGTTTGGGGCTCGGGGTTTGTGATTCAAGGTTCCGAGATCGGGGTTTGGGATTTGGGCTTTCGGGGTTCTGAGTTTGGGGTTCTGGGCTTGGGGTTCGTGGTTAGGGGTTTTGGGTTCAGGGTTCGGGGTTTAGGGCTCGGGGTTTGGGATTCAAGTTTCTGGGATCGGGGTTCGGGGTTCGGGCTTTCAAGGTTCTGGGTTCGGGGTTCCGGGCACGGGATTCGTGGTTCGGGGTTTTAGGTTCATGGTTCGGGATTAGGGGCTCGGGGTTTGGGATTCAAGGTTCCGGGATCGAGGTTTAGGGTTCGGGCTTTCGGGGTTCTGGGTTAATGGTTCTGGGCTCAGGGTTCGTGGTTCGGGGTTTCGGGTTCAGGGTTTGGGGTTTGGGGCTTAGGGTTTGGGATTCAAGGTTCCGGGATTGGGGTTTGGGGTTCGGGCTTTCGGGGGTCTGGGTTCGGGGTTCTAGGCTCGGGGTTCGTGGTTCGGGGTTTCGGGTTCAAGGGTTCGGGGTTGGGCCTCGAGGTTTCAGATTCAAGGTTCCGGGATTGGGGCTTGGGGTTCGGCCTTTCGGGTATCTAAGTTCGAGGTTCTAGGCTCGGGGTTCGTGGTTCGGGGTTTCGGGTTCAGGGTTCATGGTTTGGGGCTCGTGGTTTGGGATTCAAGGCTCCGGGATCGGGGTTTGGGGTTCGAGCTTTCGGGTTCTGGGTTCGGGCTTCTCGGGCGCGGGGTTGGGGCGCTATTTTGGAGATTTAAGGGTCCGGATCGGGGTTTGGGGCCCGGGATGT